>JAKOGI010000125.1:1117500-1136340 GCA_029747015.1 Carnegiea gigantea | reverse complement strand
GTGTGTGTGTGTGTGTGTGTGTGTGTGTGTGTGTATGTATGTTATTTTATACATATAACTTGTTATTTTATATATTTTTTATGTCATTTTTAGAAGAATGTTGAAATTAATATCATTTTGAATCTTTTTTCTTGGGCACCTTTAGTATTATATTTTTCCTTTCTTATTTTAAAAAAAGCATAAGAAAAATTATGTTATTCAATGTCACCAAAACTTTGAAAACGGATAATAATACCATTTTTTGGGGGGAGGGGTGGGGAAAGGTGGGGGCAGCTATAGTCAGCCTTAACCTCAACAACTTTAATCAAAAATGAATCTAATTCTGCCAAATATTGTAAACTTTTTTTGGTGACCCTTCTCCTTTGTTAAATTCGTGAGTATACAACCACAAGAGGGGGGGAATTGTGGTATCTGATTTTCGCGTTGTAAATAACAAACACCCTCACAGAGGTTATTCTCAGATGACAAACACCCTAGTGACATGTTTGCAGGGAGTGTTCTCAAATATTGCAAATGCGAAAATCACCAAGATAAATGCGGAAAATAAAGCATACACACAATTTTTACGTGGAAAACACCTCTAGCCCAACTGAGGTGTGAAAAACTACGACCTACCTCGTGTAGGATTTAACCACTTTCACTAACGGGCTTCACACGTTACAAATGTAACACACCTTATTACAACTTGCAACCACGTAACCTTCTTCTCCTTTGTTAAATTCGTGAGTATACAACCACAAGAGGGGGGGAATTGTGGTATCTGATTTTCGCATTGTAAATAACAAACACCCTCACAGAGGTTATTCTCAGATGACAAACACCCTAGTGACATGTTTGCAGGGAGTGTTCTCAAATATTGCAAATGCGAAAATCACCAAGATAATGCGGAAAATAAAGCACACACACAATTTTTACGTGGAAAACACCTCTAGCCCAACTGAGGTGTGAAAAACCACGACCTACCTCGTGTAGGATTTAACCACTTTCACTAACGGGCTTCACACGTTACAAATGTAACACACCTTATTACAACTTGCAACCACATAACCTTCTTCTCTAAGAAGGTTACACCACGTCCAAATCTCACCAGATTGGACACGTCCAAAGTCCACACGACTGAGGACCACTCACTCACTTTTCTGATCCAAGATCAGGGTTATAAAACACCTTATGGGGGTGCTTCTGATTTAAGCAGATGTAAGGTACAATGAGGTCCTAGTATGCGAATATCTTGAAAGCTCTGTTTAAACACAACTTGTCTCGGTTTTTCTTTTCTCAAGCGTAACTCGAAAAATTCTTCTCACTAGAAAAACCACTTTTGAAATTTTCCCTTTTTTGCGTATGTTGTGTATGTTTCTCGTCTTTTTTCATCTATTCAAATGGGAGTGAAATGCTGAGATTTTAAACACAAAATCCAACGGTCAAAAACAAGGAGAGGTGAAAGAATCAGCTAAGTAGGGAAAACGATTTTCAAGCAAGAAATACTCCCCAACGGCTAGTGATAAATTTTTCCCAAAATATAAGGGATTTGTTATCTTAAGAGATAACCCTTATCTTCCCATAGCCGTGAAGAAGATTCAAATGACAACCAGAAATCTTCAGCTTTTGAAATTTTATCATATCCGAAAATATAGGCAAAGGGAATCTTTTAGTTTTGGCAATTCTCCCAAAACCTATTTTCGCAAATCTCCCATAATATTTTCAAGAAATATCTTTTCCAGAAAAATAGCAATCTTGGAATTTAAAGAAAGTATTCTGGAGATCTTGGCCAACCGAAATGAATTTTCAAAGATAACCGGGTATGGCCACTTCAGTTCAGAAACACCCTAGGCACCCTGTTTGCAGGGTTGTTCGCAACTGGTGTTCTGAAGCACTTAGCGCAAATACCGATTCAAGAGGTGTTTAAAATGACGTTTTCAATATTGGCATATTAACAAGAGTCTAAATAAATAAAACCTATATACCCAAGACTTCTTGTTTTGAACCAGTCATCTTGTCCAAGATTTGTAAAGCTGCTGTGAACACCAAGGCCACCTTGTTTGCTGGGGTTGTTCTTTGCATTGTTAGAGTTCAGGAACATGCCTTACAATCAACTGTTGAGGTGGTGTTCTTGACTTAATATAGAATCACCTAGTAAAACCTGTTTTGAAGACTTGTTCTCACATGTAGCAAACCAGTTAATACAATAAAGATCACAAACACCAGTTAGGCCTGTTTGGAGATCGTATTTGGAGCAACATTACTTGGACAAATTTTTACACTTGGATTTATCATCATCAAAACTAAATATAATAACTCAACAAATTTCCCCTTTTTGATGATGACAAACCAAGTGACCATATTGACAAATATTAAAAACAAATTTGAGAACCATGTATGCTAATTGATTTGGTTATCCACTAAGGTCCGAGTGTTCCAAATTGAAAGAGGGTCAATATTTGTCAAGTAATGGTTCGTCTTCCCCCTTTTGGCATCATTAAAAAGCAAGAACAGCATTGAAAGAAAAAAGTAACGGGTGGTTGCAAAACAGTTACAACAGGTAAGCACGCAGAGAACAATGCCAAGTGCAATGCCAAAGAAAAACAACAAGGGGAGGAGAGGAGAGCGAGAGAACAATCTATACAATCAAGGGGTAGGGTGTGGTCTTGATTGCAGTGGAGGAATACTGGGAGCGAGATCAGAGAGGAGTGCAAGGAGTTCTTCGTGGCGTTTAGCTGAGATGGCGTTCTCTGCTTCAAGAGCAGACTTCACAGCAGAAAGCTCTTCTTTGAGGCGTGCATTATCCTCAAGAGCAGTTTCAACGGTGGGACTGGGTTTCTCAGAAACAGGAGGTCGAGGTGGTCGAAGACCCTGTTTGTGAGTTGACCCATGGCCAACGTCAAAGTCACACCCTATTAGGGTGTCAACGCCAATTTCATCAATCAGTTGAGCTGGCACTCTCCGTTTAAGCTCAATACCAAAGTGCTCAAACACCTTGGTCAGCAAGAACCCATACCCGAGATCATGGTTTCGGGTGGTGTTCGCAATTCGTCTAATGTGGCGAATCATGATAGCAGGAAGATTTATGGGTTCCTCCCTATCCAAGAAGTCGACCAGGCACTGATCAAAAAGGTCTGCTGAGTTTCTCCCTTGACCCCTTGGAATCACGTTCTTAATGACGAACATGAAAAGTAGTTGGTGAAGAGGGATCAGATCACCCTTTTTTACAGAGGAGGGTGTTCTCAGGCTCTGTTTCTAGCTGACCCGCTTGGATATCTCCAGGAGCCTGGCTATCTCTAGGACAGTTTTGTCCTCCCTCACATACACAGCAAATCCATGGGAGGGGATGCCCAGAATGTCACTAAGAGTGGCTGCATCGAAGGAGAAATGCCACTCATTGACAGCACTTGTCACCACCCCATTTGTGACAGAGCAGTTGGCATAGAAGTCAGACACCTCGGGCACAGAACACCCTTGCTGGGTGTTTGCAAACAACTCAAGCCAGCCTTGGGCTCGAAGCTTGGTCAAGAACACCCCCAGCCCAAGTTCCTCAAGGAAGGGTATGTTCACTACCTTCCCCCTTACAACATTGCGCCGGAGGAATTGCGAGTGTTTCTCAGAAAGGGGAGAGGGAGTGGACAATTTGGTCTTTTTGATTTGAGGAGCCGGGGATGCAGTTTTGGAAAGAGGGGTTGTTTTCGGTTTCCTCTTGAGGGGTGTTTTTGAGGCTGAAGATTTAGAAGAAGTGGTGATTGGTTTTGAAGGGTTTTGTTCATCAGAGGATTCTGAGAACACGGGGGTCCCTTGTTTGAAGGAGGGATCCTCGGAATCAGAACCAGAAAGGCTCGAGGAGGAAGAGGAAATCTCCTCAATAACTGGAGCAGAAGGTTTGGAGGATCTGGGGGTCGATCTGAAAGTAATTCTCGCAGATTTGCGAGAAGGTTTAGAAGGAGGAGAAGAGGGAGTTAGAGAGGGGCGAGACCTTGGTGGTGGTCGTGTTCTCGGCGTTTGGGTGCGCCTAGCCACCATCTTCACCTTTTTTCTCTTCTCTCCAGTTTGAGAGACTAGAGGAACAGAGTAATCCCCTTGGACAGGACTATCTTCTGTTTTCTCACCAGAGTCCTCCTTCAGATCCATGAACAGATCATCGAAGAACGCATCCCTTGTTCTTTGAGTTGTTTCTGGGAATAGCGCAGAAGAACAGGGTTCAAAATCCCCAAAGAGGGTTTCTGGGTTCTCCAAGAATTGGTCTTGGAAACCCAAAGAACCAGCAACAGCTTCAGAAGAAATGGGACAAGGGATTGTTCCCACATACACCACTAATTTTCAACCGAAGGAGTAGGGAATATCATTCAACTCAAGCCCAATACTTTTGAGGTTTAACCGATTGAGATACCCGAATATTGTATGGATAATTGGGCGAGGAGGAGCCGGAATCGAGGGTATAATCATGTTGTTACTCTCAGAGATTGATGAAGAATCAATTTTGGGAGCCATTATCGCAAGGAAGAATTTCGGGTTTTGAGGGTTTTGCTAGGGTTTGAAAGCAAGAACAGAGGAGAGAGCAAGACGGGAAAGACAGACGCACGCAAGGGGGGTTTTTAAAACTCCCTACCCATTATGAAGGGCCACCTAGGGAACACCTAGAATTTAAGCAGGCAGCATACGTTAATGACAATTAAGGCATACCTGTTCGAGCCGCCGGTTCTTGAACATGCTTCTCTCATTCCAAGGTCTGTCATGAATACTCTTTCTCCATCTCCCAAGGCAGCACTCTTCACATATAATCATAGTAGCACACAAGACTACACATATTCGTTAAGCATAGACCACTGTTTTGATAACAAGAATTGCAAATAAGGGGATGGAACAGGTATTATAAGGTGTTTTTGTCAGCTTGGTCTAACTCTGAGAACAGGTGTTCTCAGGGTGTTTTCACCAACCCCAATTCCAGTATGTTTCTCTCGAATTGGTCTCTACTGAGTGCTTTAGTGAATATATCAGCAATTTGATTTTCAGTGGAGCAAAAATTTATTGAAATAAAGCCTTTTTCCACATTATCTCTTAAGAAATGATGTCGAATGTCAATATGTTTTGTCCTTTTGTGTTGACATGGGTTTTTGGCAATGTTAATAGCGCTAGCATTATCACAAAAAATAGGAATGCATCCAGTGTCAACACAAAAGTCCTTAAGCTGTTGTCTTATCCACAACAGTTGAGCACAACATGAAGCTGCTGCAACATATTCAGCTTCTGCTGTGGATATGGCAACTGAATGTTGCTTCTTGGTAGCCCAAGATACCAAACAAGGTCCAAGAAAGTGAGCCATACCTGAGGTACTCTTTCTATCAACTAGGAATCCTGCATAGTCAGCGTCAGCATATCCAACAAGATCAAGATTGCAACCTCTAGGATACCATAAAGCTAAATTGGGTTTATGTTTCAAATATCTCAGTATCCGTTTAACAGCCTTAAGGTGAGTTTCCTTAGGATTAGACTGAAAACGGGCACATAAACCAATACTAAAAACAATATCCGGTCTACTAGCGGTTAGGTATAGGAGTGACCCAATCATGCCCCTATAGAGTTTCTCCTCAACTGAGGGACTCCCATCATCCATAACCAACCTGGTTGAAGGAGAAATAGGAGTGTCTACGGGTTTGGCCAACTTCATCCCAAAACGCTTAAGTAGCTCCTTGATATACTTTTGTTGATGGATCATGGTGCCGTTTGGAGTTTGCTTGATTTGTAAGCCTAAGAAAAAGTTAAGCTCACCCATCATGCTCATCTCAAACTCACTCCTCATCATATTCGAAAATTCATTGCATAAATCATGATGAGTTGCACCAAATATAATGTCATCTACATATATTTGGACAATCAATAAATGTTCCCCCTTAGATTTTAGAAACAAGGTATTGTCTACCTTGCCTCTTCTAAAATCATTTTCAAGTAAAAAGCTTGACAACCGTTCATACCAAGCTCTTGGAGCTTGTTTTAAACCATAAAGTGCTTTGTCAAGTTTAAAAACATGATTTGGAAAATCACCATTTTCAAAACCAGGGGGTTGTTTGACATACACCTCTTCTTTAAGGTATCCGTTGAGGAATGCACTTTTCACGTCCATTTGATATAGCTTGATTTCCATATGAGCTGCAAAGGCTATTAAGATTCGAATAGCCTCAATTCTAGCAACTGGTGCAAAGGTTTCTTCATAATCGATCCTTTCTTCTTGATTATACCCTTGAACAACCAGCCGTGCGTTCTTCCTAGTGACTGTTCCTGACTCATCCAGTTTGTTTCGGAACACCCACTTGGTTCTAATGATTTTTCTCTCAGCCGGTCGAGGTACAAGGTGCCACACTTTGTTTCTTTCAAATTGATGAAGCTCTTCTTGCATAGCCGTGATCCAATCTGAATCTGCAAGAGCTTCATTCACACTTTTTGGCTCAATGTTAGAAAGAAAAGCATAGAAAGCACAAAAATTCTTAAGTTTAGATCTAGTTTGCACTCCAGTATTAATATCTGACAAGATTTGATCAAGAGGGTGCGAACTATGGTGCTTTCATGGTCTTGGATTAAGTGGATCCACAGACACATGCTCTGTTCTAACTGAAATGTGTGTAGGATCAGGCTCAAGAACACCTCCTGATCCTGTTTCTGCACCTGTTTGCAAGCTTGTTCCTGAAGAGCATGGTTCCGAACATGGTTCAACGGTGTTTCCCCCTGTTTGGTTCTCACCTTGCCTGCCATTTTGAGGAACAGCTTCTGTACCTGTTTTCTTCAGGGTGTTCTCACCTTGTTTTTCTTGGTTCAATGATTCCTTTTGGACAAGACCTAATTCAAACTCTTCATCCTGTGCATCACTCTCATTCAAAGAGTTAGATTCATCAAAAAACACATGCACACTTTCCTCAACACACAAGGTTCTTTTGTTAAAGAATTTGTATGTCTTACTGTGAGAGGAATAACCAAGAAATATTGCCTCATCACTCCTTGGATCAAACTTTTCTAAAGCATCTTTCCCATTGTTATGTACGAAACATCTACAACCAAATGTTCTTAGATGCATAATGTTGGGTTTTCTGCCTTTGAGAAGTTCATAAGGAGTTTTGTTCAAAATGGGTCTAATCATGCATCTATTTATAATGTAACATGATGTGTTCAAGGCTTCTACCCAAAAGTTCTCAGGAAGACCACTAGCAATAAGCATTGTTCTAGTCATGTCTTCTAGGGTACGATTTTTTCATTCAACCACCCCATTCTGCTGGGGTGTTCTCGGGGCTGAGAAGTTATGATCAACACCATGTTCATTACAAAAGTTTGTAAAACTTGCATTTTCAAATTCAGTACCATGATCAGACCTCAAGCTTACCAATGAGTGTCCTACTCTCTTTTCAATCCTTTTGAGAAGGGCAATAAACTTCTCAAAGGTTTCATTCTTGGATGTCAAGAATAAAGTCCAAGTAAATCGAGAGTAATCATCCACAATTACGAGCACATACCTCTTCCCTCCTCTACTAGCTATCCTCATGGGACCACATAGATCAATATGCAATAATTCAAGAGGTCGGGTAGTGCTTACACACTTTTTAGATTTTAAAGAAGATCTGACTTGTTTTCCTTTTGCACAAGCTTCACATACCTTGTCATCATTATACTTGATGGAAGGTAGTCCCACAACCAAATCTTTGGAAACAAGTTTGTTTAATAAGGACAGGCTTGCATGACCTAGTCTCTTGTGCCATAGCATTATATCATCATTTAATGCATTTAAACAAGTCAGATTATTTTGGGGAAGAGTGGAAATACAAACTTTATAAACATTTTGACATCGCTTCCCCCTCAACACAACATCTCCTGTGTCGTCATTCACAACCAAGCAACGTGTTTTTGAAAACAGTACTAGGTTGTTCTTGTCACACAGTTGGGACACACTTAGCAAATTGTGCTTTAACCCATCAACTAAGTGCACATTATCAATTGAGTGGGAGAGAGTTTTACCAATATTACCTATACTGACAATTGTCTCAGACTTGCTGTTTCCAAATGCTACACTCCCACCATTCAAAGCTGTAAGTGAGAGAAAATTTGATCTTTCACCAGTCATGTGCCGTGAACACCCACTATCAACAAACCACAACTGCCTGTTTTCAAGGGTGTTAGTGGGGTTGTTCGTAAGGTTGTTCTCTCTCACTTCAGCCTGCAAAACAAATCACGGGTTAGTTTTGGGAACCCAGATCCACTTGGGTCCCATTCTTTTAGACATGTAAAGCTCATCTTTTCTAATCCAGATTTGTTTCACATACCTTTCATTCTTTTCATTGGCATGTTTTCTTAAAGGGCAAGTGTATCTATAATGACCCGTTTTACCACAATGAAAGCAAACGATGTTTTCAGGTAATCCCACATACTTTCTATGTATTGGGTAAACGGTCCGTTTATGCTTGTAACCAAGTCCCTTTTTGTTTCTACTGTGATGAGTGTTTAACCAATCAAGAGCTTGTGAAGATTTGTTCCAGCGTTTGTTTGTGGCAAGATCAGTTTCTAATTTTCCTATGGTGGCATTCAAGCTCTGCTTTTCATTTAGCAGGGATTCAACTATTTCTTCCACTTCAAAGAGTTTTTTCTCTACTTGTGTATAATCTCCTTCTTTTAGAAAGAGGTCTTCTCTAAGCACGTTAATATTCTCATGTAAACCGAGTTTTTCATTTTTGAGAATTTCATTTTCAAGCTCTAGGTCACGAACTTCTCTTTTTAGATCAGCACAGGTGTCTATCAAATTATATAGAAGTTCCTCTAAAGTGGCTTTGTTAAGACCATGTACCTTGTTCTTGAGATCTGAGAAGCTGATTGTTAATTCATCATCTGAATCTGAATCACTTTGTGCCATAAGTGCTACGACCCCTTCTTCAGCGTCAGATTCTCCTTCATCCTCAGAGGAATCTCCCCAAGCAGCCAGCATAACTTTCGAGAATCGCTTGCCCAGATTGTTTACAAGGTGTTTTCGACCCTGTTTTCGAGGGTGTTCGGGCATCTGATCTTCTCGAAGCAGAGGGCAATTTTTGACTAAGTGATCTGGTTTGCCGCACTTGAAACACCCTGTGAGCTGTTCTTTGGGGGTGTTTCTGGACTTACTGAAGTCTTTTCTTTTGTTGTTCTCCTTGACCTTTTTGAAGAATTTCTTGAATTTTCTGGACATTAGGGCCATATCTTCATCTTCAAGGTCAGAGTCAGTGTCCTCATGTGCTTTCAAGGCAAGCCCATGATCCTTCTTTTGCTCCTCTCTTTGTTGTGAGTTCTTTCGGAGTTCATAGGTCTGGAGATTACCAATCAACTCGTCGAGGGTGATCTTGTTCATGTCTTTAGCCTCTTGGATGGCTGTTACTTTGGCCTCCCACGTACGAGGTAAAATTCTGAGGATTTTCTTCACCAACTCTTCAGTGGTGAAAGATCTTCCTAGGGATTTTAACTCGTTCGTGATGTGGGTAAACCGTGTATACATATCCATCATAGTCTCACGATCACCCATATCAAACAACTCATATTGTCGCATAAGTAGCTCAATTCTAGATTGTTTAACCTGACTCGTACCTTCATGAGCAACTTGCAGGGCGTTCCAGATAGCTTGGGCTGATTCACACTCAGAGATGCGAGTGTATTCATCGGGTCCTAGGCCAAAATATAGAAGCTTTTTGGCCTTGGTATTTTTCTCCATCTTTTTGTAGTCCTCCGCATCAAACTCATGAGGTTCTTTGGGAGCTGTTTTTCCCTCAGGGAGGGTTTTTATGGGAACAAAAGGCCCGTTCTTGATGAGCATCCATAACTCATAGTCTTCGGCTTGTATATAGTTCTCTATCCTATTCTTCCACCAACTATAGTGTTGGCCATTGAAGTAAGGAGGGCGAGTAATGGATTGTCCTTCAAGAATTCCTTGTGGAGTACTCATCTTCAGAATCTCTCAAGGTGTTAACCTTTTGTAGGAGAACCCGCTCTGATACCACTTGTTAAATTCGTGAGTATACAACCACAAGAGGGGGTGAATTGTGATGTCTGATTTTCACGTTGTAAATAATAAACACCCTCACAGAGGTTATTCTCAGATGACAAACACCTCAGTGACTTGTTTGCAGGGGGTATTCTCAAATATTGCAAAAATCACCAAGATAAATGCGGAAAATAAAGCACACACACAATTTTTACGTGGAAAACACCTCTAGCCCAACTGAGGTGTGAAAAACCACGACCTACCTCGTGTAGGATTTAACCACTTTCACTAACGGGCTTCACACGTTACAAATGTAACACACCTTGTTACAACTTGCAACCACGTAACCTTCTTCTCTAAGAAAGGTTACACTACGTCCAAATCTCACCAGATTGGACACGTCCAAAGTCCACACGACTGAGGACCACTCACTCACTTTTCTGATCCAAGATCAGGGTTACAAAACACCTTACGGGGGTGCTTCTGATTTAAGCAGATGTAAGGTACAATGAGGTCCTAGTATGCCAATATCTTGAAAGCTCTGTTTAAACACAACTTGTCTCGATTTTTCTTTTCTCAAGCGTAACTCGAAAAATTCTTCTCACTAGAAAAACCACTTTTGAAATTTTCCCTTTTTTGCGTATGTTGTGTATGTTTCTCGTCTTTTTTCATCTATTCAAATAGGAGTGAAATGCTGAGATTTTAAACACAAAATCCAACGGTCAAAAACAAGAAGAGGTGAAAGAATCAGCTAAGTAGGAAAACGATTTTCAAGCAAGAAATACTCCCCAATGGCTAGTCATAAATTTTTTCCAAAATATAAGGGATTTGTTATCTTAAGAGATAACCCTTATCTTCCCATAGCCGTGAAGAAGATTCAAATGACAACCAGAAATCTTCAGCTTTTGAAATTTTATCATATCCGAAAATATAGGCAAAGGGAATCTTTTAGTTTTGGCAATTCTCCCAAAACCTATTTTCGCAAATCTCCCATAATATTTTCAAGAAATATCCTTTCCAGAAAAATAGCAATCTTGGAATTTAAAGAAAGTATTCTGGAGATCTTGGCCAACCGAAATGAATTTTCAAAGATAACCGGGTATGGCCACTTCAGTTCAGAAACACCCTAGGCACCCTGTTTGCAGGGTTGTTCGCAACTGGTGTTCTGAAGCACTTAGCGCAAATACCGATTCAAGAGGTGTTTAAAATGACGTTTTCAATATTGGCATATTAACAAGAGTCTAAATAAATAAAACCTATATACCTAAGACTTCTTGTTTTGAACCAGTTATCTTGTCCAAGATTTGTAGAGCTGCTGTGAACACCAAGGCCACCTTATTTGCTGCGGTTGTTCTTTGCATTGCTAGAGTTCAGGAACATGCCTTACAATCAACTGTCGAGGTGGTGTTCTTGACTTAATATAAAATCACCGAGTAAAACCTGTTTTGAAGACTTGTTCTCACATGTAGCAAACCAGTTAATACAATAAAGATCACAAACACCAGTTAAGCCTGTTTGGAGATCGTGTTTGGAGCAACATGGACAAATTTTTACACTTGGATTTGTCATCATCAAAACTAAATATAATAACTCAACATCCTTACGCCTTCAAGGTCAAGAAAAGCCATCGAAAACTTTGGAATGCCGCCCTAAAACTGTGGCCTTGAACGGGGCTAAAGACACATCAAAAATGCTCTCAAAGATCTCGAAATAGATATCAGAAGTTAGCTACCATTAAAGTTTGCGTGGACAAGGTTGATTTAGTCGTCAATGAGATTAAGGAAACTTTGGATTAGATCAATTGAGATCACTTTGAACGGAACTAACACGGACCATATAAGATGTGATGTTAAGGCTTAGGTTAATGTCGTGATCAAGGATGAAAATACATGCTTGGATGGACTTGAGAAGCCCATGTTAGGGATGATTTGAAGAAGATGATTAGTATTAGAGTTTTAAGGTTTTTATAACTTCACTTTTTCTCTTATCAATTGTCTTTAATAATGCTTACCATTAATTGACCTTGTTGGTGATTGAGATTTGGTTTCATCATCAATCTCTCAAAGAAGATTGACTCTATAACTCATGGATTTAAGTATTTTCTAAGCATACTTGTCGTGCATGCATGCACACCCATCGCTAATTAATCAACAAGTTTGGTTTTCATTAACCGTAAGCATCTTCTTTGAATTGTCTGCGCCTTCTCTTTAATATAATAGTGGCTTAGTTGAAGGCTTGGTATTGTGCATCAAATTATAACTAGCTTATTTTGAATATTGGGTCTAGCGTCTTGGAATATTGGGTCTCTCATGGGTACGTCGATAGAATTAGTTAAGTCTTTGCATAGGCGTAAGATTAGCATAGCATGTGTTCAGGAGACGAAGTGGGTGGGTGCTAAAGCTAGAGAGATTGATGGTTACAAACTTTGATACTCGGGGTCAATCAAGGCGAAGAATGGAGTTGGCATCTTGGTTGAGAAGGAGCTGGCGGACTTCGTGGTCGAAGTGTGACGTAAGAGCGACCGGATTATGGCCATCAAGGTTTTGGTGGGTTCAGTTTCCGTGAATATGGTTAGTGTTTATGCACCTCAAGTAGGCCTGCCGGAGGACATCAAGAAGCTTTTTTGGGAGGATTTGCATATGATCCTCCAAGGTATACCTCGGAGCGAGAAACTCTTCATAGGAGGCGACTTTAACGGCCATATTGGTGCGGAATCAGTTGGGTACGATGCAGTTCACGAGGGTTTTGGTTTTGGAGAGAGAAACTCGGGAGGGGTTTCTGTGCTGGACTTTGCGGTGGCCTTTGATTTGCTGGTGGTCAACTCCTTTTTCAAGAAGAAGGAGGATCACTTAGTAACCTTCAAGAGCGGCTCCTGCAGGACCCAAATCGATTACTTCCTAACGAGGTCGGATAGCCGGAGATCGTGTAAGGACTGTAAGGTGATCCCTAACGAGTATCTGGGAACGCAACATAGGTTGCTAGTTCTGGATGCAGAGTTCAAGTGTTCAAAGAGGAAGAAGAGGAGAGTAGGAGACCCCAGAGTTAAGTGGTGGACCCTTACGAAGGAGAACGCAACATTAATAGCAGAGAGAATTACTGAGGAAGGAGCTTGGAGGAGGGCAGAAGATGCAGATTCAATTTGGGAGGCTATGGAAGATTGTATTCGAAGGTCGGCTAAGGAAATCCTGGGTTCTTCCAGGAGGGGTGGCAACAAGATGGAGGGTGCCTGGTGGTGGAACGAGGAGGTAAAGGAGAGAGTCAAGGAGAAAAAAGAGGCTTACGCGGAGGTCATAAACAGTGATTCAGATGAAGAAAGGGAGACTAAGAGTATTAGATATAAGGCGGCTAAGAAGGTAGCCAAGAAAGTTGTGGCGGTAGCAAAGAGCCTAACTTTTGATAGACTGTATCATAGATTGGGGACCAAGGAGGGGGAGAAGGAAGTTTTTAAACTAGCAAGGATTAGGGAAAGAAAGACTAGGGATTTAGGCATGGTGAGGTACATTAAGGACGAAGATGGTAAGGTGTTGTATGAGGATGCTGATATTAAGGAGAGATGGCAAAGGTTCTTTGCGAAACTCCTTACTGGGGAAGGGATGGGAGAAGCCTGTAGTAGGGGCGGAGAAGGTAGTGATAGGCGTATTGATCCATGAGTGTGTGGTTATATAACAAAGGATGAGATTAAGGAAGCCTTGAAGAAGATGGCGAATGGGAAGGCAGAGGGGCCGGACCAGATTCCGGTGGAAGTTTGGAAGTGTTTGGGGGAAGCAGGTTTAGAGTGGCTATCAGAGCTTTTCAATGTTATTTTTAGGACCGCTAAGATGCCCAGAGAATGGAGGGCTAGTACAGTCATCCTCCTGTACAAAAACAAAGGAGATATTCAAGACTGTAATAATTTTAGGGGCATCAAGTTGCTCAGCCACACTACGAAACTATAGGAGAGGGTGATTGAGAGAAGGTTGCGAAGAGATGCGGCAATTTCAGAGAATCAATTTGGTTTTATGTCAGGTAGGTCGACCATAGAGGCAATTTACCTTCTCAGAAGACTCATGGGTTTGTACAGGGATAGAAAGGTGGATCTCCATATGGTGTTTATTGATCTGGAAAAAGCATATGATAGAGTCCCGCGGGAAGTGTTATGGAGCTGTTTGGAAAAGAAAGGGGTATCGCCCTTGTATATTCGTGTGATTAAGGATATGTACGAGGGAGGGAGGACGAGTGTTAGGATGCCGGGAGGGGTCTCAAATGACTTCGCTATTAGTATGGGTCTGCATCAGGGCTAAGCCCTAAGCCCGTTTCTTTTCACCTTAGTTTTAGATGAACTTATTAGAGGGATTCAGGATGAGGTCCCTTGGTGTATGCTTTTTGCAGATGACATTGTTCTTATCGATGAGATCGGGCAAGGGGTGAATGATAAGTTGGAGAGTTGGCGGCGTACGCTGGAAGCTAGAGGTTTTAGATTAAGTAGATCAAAAATGAAATACCTGCATTGTTGTTTCAGTGGAAGGATAGAAGAGGGGGGAGAAGTCACCTTGGATGGGAGACAAATACCTAGGGTAGATAAGTTTAAGTACCTTGACTCGATCATCCAGGAAAATGGGGACATTAACGAGGATATTAACCAGCGTATAAGAGTGGGTTGACAAAAATGGAAGTCTGCTTTAGGGGTGCTGTGTGACAAGAGGATGCCCTTAGGATTGAAAGGTAAAGTCTATCGGATGGTAATCAAACCGACTATCTTATATGGTTCGGAGTGTTGGCCGCTAAAAAAGACGCAGGTCCAGAGGTTGATGGTAGCTGAGATGAGGATGGTCAGGTGGATGTGTGGTTTAACGAGAATGGACAGAGTTAGGAATGATGTAATCAGGGACTTAGCTAAAGTGGCCCCCATAGAAGAGAAGATGAGGCAATCAAGATTCCGATGGTTCGGCCACGTGAAAAGGAGAAGTATGGCCACCCCAGTGAGGAGGTATGAGTTGATCGACCCTCCCGGTGGTAAGAGAGGAAGGGGTAGGTCGAAGAAGAGTTTAGACGAGGTGATTATAGAGGACTTGAAAGTAGTGAGCTTGAAGGAGGACCTGACTCAGGATAGGAGGTTGTGGCGGAATAGGATTAGAATCTTAGATGGTAGAGAAGCGACTCTATAGTTGGCCGTAGCTACAGTGGCTTAGTGCTGGTAGGGGTCTGTCATACACGTATGCAGGTTGTGCTTTTTTTCTAGGAATGACGGCAGCTGCTTAATGTGGATTGTTGAGGTACGTTCTTTTCAGCTTCTTTCAGCTTCAGCTCCTTTGGCACTGATTTTCCTTTTTATATGCTTCGCAAGCGCTTTCCTCTATTAAACTTTTTTACAAAACCTTTTTCGTGGGTCTCTTGGAATCAACCTCTCTATGGGTAGGAATACCGGTAGAGGTAAGGTTGCATACAGCTGGATCTCCCGAAACCCCTCGAAAGCGGGACCCACATTGAGAGGTGGTGGTGTTGTTATTGTTGTTATTTTGAATAGTACGATTCATTACGTTGACAGAGTTAATAAGGATGTCTTCACTATAAATGTTGGACTATACTCCCTAATAAAAGAAATTAGTGTAGCATTATGATAGATTTTCATCAAGAGATTAATTGTTTGCATACCGATTTACATATGGTAAATGGTACTTAGGTTCAAATGGTAAATGTCGTAGAATTGAGTCCAACCCAAAATTATGCTTGATTAGTTTTGTGCCAATTTGAGAAAAAAATGAAGAAAAAGGAAAAAGAAAAAGGAGAAAAAGAAAAAAGAAAAAGAAAAAGAAAAAGAAGAGGCAAGCATTTGGCGTGTACAAGCTCACGTTTGAATTGTGTTGTTGATTTTGGTAGGTTTTCTTGGTGAGTATTTCACTAATGCCCAAGAGTCTTGGAAGATTGGAAATCTAATTGGTTTTGGAAACTCAAAGTGGATTTGAGCTAGAGAAGTTATTTGGCAACGAGTCAGGTCAGCAAGTACCGTTTTGCTGCAAGGGTGTTTAGGCAAGCAATTGTCTTGTTCTTAAGTATATGGCGATTATAAAAGGGGTCTTGTGGCTTTGATTGAAGGCTGTTCTAAAAAGTGAGAAAGGGATTCTTTTGATTTAATGCGGGATTTTGAATGTGGGTTGTATCTTTTTGAGTCAATGTAGGATTTTGAGTGTGGGTAGTATCCTCTTAACGCAATGTAGGGTCTTGAGTGATTGTGTGAGGTCAGATATTTTTGGAATGTATTCCGAGCACTCTAAATCCCGAGAGTGTGTTGGGAGAGGAGATAGATTTGTGAGTGTCAAGGGTGACTCAAGCACTAGCCAGAGAAGACTGAGAGTGCATTGTGTTGTTAGTATACCGATTGTAATCTTTCTAATTGTAGTGGATGACACATTTATTGTTGCTAGGTCGTGGTTTTCCCCCTTAATGTCTTGTCTAGGTTTTTCCACCTTCAATTATGTGTTGACCATTATCTTATTGTATGTTCTTATTTGATTGATTTGTCTATTACACTTCCCTTCCTAACAAGTGGTTTTGGAGCGGCTTTAATCTCTACATATGTCACTGGAATACTATAGAACTACTATGTGATGTTAATAACCTCAATTCACGTGAATTTGGCTTGATCTATATTAACCATTGAATGTGGAAATAGGTGGAAAAGAAATAGTGCCATCCAAATCATTCCTTTCACAAATTTTAATCATTCTAAACTTGCTCAACTAATGTAACCTAGGGAGTAGGCATGTGTAACTTCCATCTTTTGTTCCACATTATTATTGGCATCATTAGAAGCATTATTTAGAAGAAGGCATAAATGAAAACCATAACATAATGATAGTATATGAGCTATAGGGATTATAATTTTAACCATAGGGGTACTTACCCTTTTCCAAAAAAAAAAACCCCCAAAAAAAAATAAACACAAATTAAACAAACTTCTACTTGAAAAAAAAAAAAAAAACTACAGTCCACAGAGAACGGAGAAGAGAAGACATATTAATTGGTGTCACGGTGTCATCAATGCCGCCCTCTCAAAAGTCATGATCATCTGGACTGCGCCTTCGTGTGCTTATCCATGGAAAAGGCCCAATGATTTCAACCCATATCATATACTCCATCATGATCATCAGGGACAGATAAGAAGCCGAAAGCGTATGTGAATCACTTAATTGGTTGACAAATGTGCCCCAAAACATATTTGAAGCAGCTGGGGAAAAAAAATATCCTTTTCTAATTAGAAAAAATTGATACAAACAGAGATATGAAAGTCTATTAAACATAAATTAACTTTAAAGTTTTGGTATTAATTTGCAATTTTTTTAATGGATTGACTAACACCTACAACTACAATAACTGTGAAATTTTATTGAAATTATTTTTGGTCTTTTTTTAAATCTCATTTGCTATACATTCTCTAGCATTCGAAGGTTTATGGTGATACACAGAGAAGAGGAAATTAATTTATGTCATCAACTTCGTCCACATATGGAATAACTATATCCTAATCTGTTGGTTTGATTTGACTAGTTAAATCACCCTAGAGAGAGGTGAATAGGGTAATGATCAAAGACACTAAATAATTAAGATAAAAATGTAAATGTGGAAAAATAAATGTGAACAAAACACGAGTAATTTTTAACAAGGTCAGCTTCAACCAGACTTAGTCTTCACTTAGAGTTCCCTTATAACTCTAGGATTAACCCAATTTTATTAGGAGAGATAGTTACAACTTTAGAGTACATCCAGTCTAAGTTTCAATTTACAAGTTAACACCCTCAACAAAGCTTAGTAGAGTTGAACCTTCAACTCTATGATCCCACCTAATTACAACTTTGAACAATGCAGCTCAAATGAATGAATAGCAAATTAAAGCTCAAGGTATGCAAGTACTGTTAGTTGCGCTCTGTCTTGTGTGTTTTCTTTAGTTGTAAATGTTTGTCAATTTATAGGCAAATGATGTTGGAGATGTTGGGAGGTTATTAGAAAAGTAACCGTCGTATCACAAGAGGAAGGATGATCTTCAATATCACTTCAATACCTTGAAGTGTAGTAATCAAGCCCTTGATTTTCTGCAGTTTACTTCAACGGCTACAATCCTAATTTCCAACGGCTACTTGCTTAATATACGACTGAAGGTCTTTGCTGATTAGTAACTACTTTAAAGCAAGCAACAATATTTAAAACAAGATTAGAAAAGATATTAACAACTTTAGGCAAATCTTGACTTTTTCAAAAATATTGGTATACAAAGAATTATAATCTCACAATCAAATTTGAATCACAAAATATAATATTATAAAAATCACATATTCAAATATTAATTTGAATACTAAATCACCTCAAGATATTATGGTAACTTATATCAAATCAATTAAGTAACATGAACTAACATGCCAATATCCACTTAGAATCATAATATTTTTAAACAATATGAATATTAAGGTATATCAATTGATTAATCACTTTTTGCCTTTAATCAAAATATATTAATAAATACATTGTGAGTTTCAAAAAAGTTAATATAATCCATTCGCTTTACACCTGTGCTATTATTGAAATATGTACAATCAATAAAAATTTAAAGTGAACACCATACAAAAATTTCGGGATCCACCAGTACTGATTATTTCGTTAACAAAATTATTTAGTCTAATAAGGAAACAAAGAAAGTGGAGGGAAGAAATAAGAATACAAGTTGCAAAGCCGTAATTATGATACAGAAAGGGGGGAGAAATATAATATATTGGAGTAATTAAATATAGAAATGCAGGGGCACGCCAAAGCCAGGTGGGGTGGTAGTTGTGGGTCATTTTGAGATGGGAGAGGGTCGCCTGTCTTCTAAGCAAAAATACCTTCTAGAGACACAGTAGGGAACG
>JAKOGI010000125.1:1070000-1112500 GCA_029747015.1 Carnegiea gigantea | reverse complement strand
TATATATATATATATATATATATATATATGTATACGCACGTGTATACACATACATATACCCGCATATGCACATACATGTACACATATACACACATACATAAACACGTATACATATATACGAATATGCATATTTATGTTCATACAGACATGAATAAATGTGTAATGAGTTGGTTGTCCTCTTTATTTCGAATGTCCTCTCCAATAATCCGGATGTGTGATCCGTTGAAATGTGTAATTGGTTTACTCCGGGCGTGTGGCCCGTTGAGCGTGGGAATGTGTGTTGTATTTTTATTTATTGCAGGGAGGTAATGTGTGGCTTTTAGCCAGGGTAATGGTCAATTTTAAGGCGGAACTCTGTCCGTTTCTTTCGAGGTATATATATATGTGTGTGTGTGTGTGTGTGTGTGTGTGTGTGTGTGTGTGTGTGTGTACACACGTGTATACACATACATATACCCGCATATGCACATACCTGTACACGTATACACATACATAAACACATATACATATACACGAATATGCATATTTATGTTCATACAGACATGAATAAATGTGTAATGAGTTGGTTGTCCTCTTTATTTCGAATGTCGTCCCCAATAATCCGGATGTGTGATCCGTTGAAGTGTGTAATTGGTTTACTCCGGGCGTGTGGCCCGTTGAGCGTGGGAATGGTGTTGTTCATCTATTTATTGCAGGGAGGTATTGTATGGCTTGAAGCCTGGGTTATGGTCAATTTTAAGGCGGAACTCTGTCCGTTTCTTTCGACGGAGTTGTGTCAGCTTCATTCTAGAACTGTATATACATAACCACGCACACAAATCCGCACCCCATGCGCACCAAGAGTGAGATACATGAAGGCGTAAATATATTAATATATGGTAGTGCTTTTTGTGTACGTTTAACAGGTGAGATTAATTTCCAAATTGATTTATTCATAACTGCAGTAACCCACCTGCACAGTATACTAAATATGTATGTTACTAAATCATTCTTGTGACTTGCATGTGCAGGAACGATTCACATGGGATCCTGAGCATGAGGACTTAGTCAGAAGGGAATGGCAGCAGAAGGTCCGTGTCAGACTAAAGGATATAGTGCACAAGACCGCGAAGGACCCGCCAGAGAAGATCATTCATTGGATGACCGATGGTATTCGCACTGCAATGAAGACCAAGAGGGAAATAGATGAGGATTTCAAGAAGCGATCGGAGCGAAACAGGAAGAACAAGGTAGAAGGGCCGAAGGCAAAGATTGGGCACAGTCAGGGGTCAATATCTGCAACAATGTGGGCTCAGAGACTGGTATGAAAATGTTAACTGCTGTAGTGAAATATATTATCTTCACTTTGAAAATTTGCCCATGTGGAAATGTATATGTGTATGTGACAGGCGAAGCAACTGGGAAGAAGACTTCGGCTGCTGAGTTATTTGCCACCACTCATTCCAAGGTTGATGAGAGCGGTCATCACATTTGGTGCGATGAGTATGCACAGAGTGTGTATGTAAGTATTACATTGAAGCTTCGTTCACTACGTAGATGTCTGAAATGTACGCATATGTAACTTGTTTGCCTTCCTGATTTGATTCAAACGATGCAAGAAAAATATGAGCAGCTGAAAGTAGGAACTGATGTGCAAGTCGGTTCCGCAGCAGATGATCACCTGTTCTTCAAGGTAAGTGGAGGCTGGAGTGACAAGGGCTCCATATACGGACTTGGAAGAGAAGGTGCAGCCATGTTTGAGAGACCGATCACGTCCAGGCGTAGTGGCGACAGCACGTCCTAGGCATATTCTTCTCCCATAGTAACGCAGCTCCAAGATCAGTTGCAAGTGACACAGAATGAGCTGCAAACGACTCAAGCTCGACTTCATTCGACAGAGGAGGAGTTGAGGAGTACTAGGGAGGAGTTGAGTAGTACTAAGGAGGAGTTGAGTAGTACTAGGGCGGAGTTGGAAGCTACCAGGAAGGAGATGGATGTGCAACGGATTGGGCTGCTGGAGCTTAATGCTCGGTTTGATAGCTTTTCGGCGTTGCTTGGCCACCCCACCCATGCGGACAACTCTCAGGCATCGTCGTAGATGTAGGTATGTGTAGTCGTACCCGTTAATTATAATTTCGGCTATGTGTAGATGTAGGCATCGTCGTACTCTGTAACATTGGGCTATGAATTTCATGCACGTGACCGATTGAACTCTGTAATTGTTGTGTTCGTGGAATGTGAAATTGTGGATATTTTGGTGCATTTTGTGTAATTTCGATGTAATTTAGGGATGCTGAACTACGCGGTGTGTATATAGCAAACAATATGCCCAGGTTGGAGACCGAAATTGATATTCTGGTCTCTGTTTGAGACCGAAGTGAAAGTTTGGTCTCAAACGCAGGCAGGCAGGAACATCAGCCTGTGTTGGAGACCAACCTGAAAATCGGTCTCCAATTGAGACCGGTAACCGGTCTCCAGTGGAGACCGAAGCAATAATTTTGGTCTCAGATTGAGACCAAATATATTGGCCTCCAATTGAGACCAAATTTGTTGGTCTCCAATTGAGACCAACACTGTTGGTATCAATTAGAGACCGGCCAAATTTGGTCTCCAATGGAGACCACGGAACTTGGTGTCAATTAGAGACCGGCCAGAGTTGGTCTCTGTTAGAGACCGACGTGGCTGGTCTCCAATTGAGACCAGAACATTTGGTTTCAATTAGAGACCAGCACATTTTTGGTCTCAGATAGAGACCGGCCCAGCTTGGTCTTAGTTGGAGACCACTAACTTGGTCTCAATTAGAGACCGGCCAGATTTGGTCTCAATTAGAGACCACTGTGCGCTTTTCGGTCTCTAAATTTGAATTGCTACCAAAGGTTTAGAGACCGAAGATTTTCGGTCTCTGTTTGGTCTCTAAAATTTTTTAGAGACCGGGTTGCCTCATTTAGAGACCGAAACGCTTTGGTCTCTAACTGTGCGCTTTCTTGTAGTGTTAACCAAATCTATACCCGGACCAAATAATCCATTTATCAGATCTAATCATGAGGCATCAAATCTCACATAACGTCGCCGAATCCGATTTGAAGTCATTAGCGAACATAACATCGAGGTTTCACCTTAATACTATGCTAATGCTCACACTTAGTTATGCTTTTGGACTAAATCTTGCAAGTCTTACACTTTTTGTACTTAAAAAAAGGCCCAATGCGAACATCGATATCGCTTGTAGTAGCACAATGCGAGTCCTATACTTTTTGTATTTAAAAAATGTCTAATTAACATTGATATCGGTTTTTTTTAATATTACAATGTGCACAAGTCTTACACTTTTGTGGAAAAATTTACTACCGAATTCATTATGCTATGGTTTAATATTTAGGTAACCCAGCAAGTTTGGATAAATATTTTCGGAACTATCCATATTTGGGTAATAATTTTTTGGGTACAACTATTTGACTTAAAAATCTTTTGGATGACAAATATTTTTATTTTGGGTCCAAAATTTTCCGAAAGTACAAGTTTGCATCAAAATGGGGTACAAGCTCTAATTTTTTTTCTTTTTCTAGGGTTTTTTTTTAAAGAAATCAGATCTAATTTGTGATTTTTACCTCTTTCAATGACTTTATTAGTACTAGTTATCACAGTGTATAACTTATATCTTAAATATTATATTCTCTATGAATATAAGTCCACCATGCTTAGAAAATAGTAAAACTTAATTAGAAACTTTTGACTATTATCTTAATTTAGTCGGCGTTGGATTCTAACGTTCTTCTAGCTTCCAATTTCCAGAAATTGTTAATTTCTACCATACTTTTATTTGATCAGGCACAACATATATCCATTTCGTTTAATTTCATACCTTATACCATAGTCATTAATCTAGTTTTTATATTTTTAAGGATAGTAGAATGTTTAATCACGAAATTATAACAATTAAGACATAAGGTTCGATTGAATAACGTTTCTTACAGGAAAACTTCTTTTTATTGAAAGCTTGAAATTGGAAATATTATAATGAAAAGATTTGAAGAGGGTTAAATAGTTAAGATCATTAGAAATGCTGACTCATATAAAAATGGGAAAACCTGACTTCTCTTTTGCTGAAGTATGTTCAAATGACTGTTTTCCTTCACAAGACTCAGTTTCTCCTTTTATAGAGGAGATGACATGCATAGGATTATCCTATTGGCTACAATATACACATTGTTACAAGATGCTTTCACATGATTACAATAGACTACATTAGTTTGCTGACTTGACACTTGATAATATGATACACAATGGCACAACAACTTTTCAAAATAGTTAATGCTAACAAGATTAGTCATATGTATTAAGATTATGCATGCCTTAATTTTCAATAATATCTTTAAGTCCATCATTATGCAAAGAATCATCAAAATCTTCATCAAGTTCAAGATGCTCTGGAATTCATTTCTCAAATAGTTAATGTAGATTGACTACTAAAAAGGCACAAAATAATGACAGTATTTAGCGACGGACTAAAATAACGATGAAATGAGCGACGGAAAAACTGTATTTGAAATAATTCAGACTGAGCGACGGAATTTTCCGCCGCCAGTTTTCAATACTAGCGACAAATATTCAGTCGCTAAGAAAATTAAATTTTAATTTATTTCAAAATGGCGACGGAATTTCCTTCACTAGTTAAAAAAATTTTACGTGCCGACGAATAGGTTTTTTTAAAAAAAAAATTTCAGTTCATGGTGGCGGAATTTCCATTACCTGTCCGTTGCGGCCCAACTTAAAAGAACTAGATCTGGTTCTTCTTTTCATTATGCTCGCGAACAAATGAAAGAGAGAGAGGGAGAGGTTGAGACCTCCGTCGTCCCCCCTAGCCCCGCCTGCCGCCAACCGCCGCCTGTCCCCGCCGTCGCTGTCACCTGCCACCGCCAGCCACCACCCATTTTCGGTTGTTTTTAGTAAAATTAAGGTAATTTTCTCACTTCAACTAGTTTAATTTCTACAAATTTTTGTATTACATAGTTAAAATTTCATATTTAGTTCATATTTTTGTTGAAATGTGGTATTTGTGTGAAGTTATTGCTCTAATTTGTTTCAAGATTTTGTTCAATACAATTTAGGGTTTAGGTTTGGTAATTTGAAATTAAAGTTTGATATGTTGGTGGAATGAAATGCTTTAGTTCATAATTTTGTTGAAATGTGATATTTGTGCGAAGTTATTGCTCTAATTTTTTTAAGATTTTGCCCAATGTAATTTAGATTTAGGCTTGATAATTGTAAGTTAAAATTTGATATATTGGTGGAATGAAATGCTCAAGTTTGGATAAATTATTACTTTTCTTAAATTCATAAGAATAAGTATATTTGTAAAAGTTTATAAGTAAATGTATAAAATTATTTCATTTTATATAAGTATGTTTGTGAATGATTAGTTTTGTGAAAGTAGGTTGGATGAATTATGTAGAAGTTTGATTCATAAGTTTGGATGAATTATTTATTTTTGTGAAATTCACAAGAACATAAGATAGCTTGTATAATGCAAGTTTCTAATGTTATATATATACAAATGGATGTAATTATATGTGTTCTTGTAGATTAATTAATGCTGCCTTTGAGTATTAAAATATATTTAATATATAATTGAGTCATTTATATAATTATTATTATTTAAATTTAAATTAATTCTTATTCAATAATTTTTTGTGGTTATTGTTGTTTGAGCATAATATGAATGGTCATCCACATCGTAGGTGGATGTATAATAGATTATTACCTGATCGTAGTGGTTATACGTAAGAATTTCTAAATAGACTAAATCAATTTGATGAATTTACACATAGAAAGGCATAGTTTCAAAATAGAGGAAAGTATAAATGTCCATGTGCTAAATGCAGAAATGAAGTAAATCAATTTATTCAGGTTAATGAGAACATAGATGAGGAAGAGGAGGATGAGGTTGATGAAGAGGCTGAGTGGGATGACGGGAATGAAACAGATGAAGTAGAGAAAAATATGCATTTATATGATGACGATGACGATGACGATGACGTTGACTATGATGATGATGCAAATGATTGAGTGCTTATGAATTGTTATGCATTTCAGTATTCACTACAAGAGAAGACTATAATTACAACCAATTCAACGATCTGCTTATCTCGTTGTAAAAAGAAACCTATAAACAACGAGACGGAAAACCGGTTGTAAAAGGCAGTAACTTCAACAATGAGTTCAGTACCTCATTGCCTTTTGCCTGAAACTCATCGTAGACATCCAATTTTCTAGGAAAAAAGAGAGCACGGGACAATTCCCAGGTAATGTTTTCACAACCCCTAAAAACGATGCCGTTTTAGTCTAGGTTTTTCAAAACATCAAGCATACTATTGGAACCAGAAGCTTTGACCTTCACAGCTCTACCGTGTCCTCCCTTCTCTCATGGCTGAACGCTCTCCTCCTCTCATAGTCTAACCTTCAAAACTCGTTTGTGTGTGATTTTGAAGAGCCATTCAACCTTCTCTTTTGATTTTTCCTCTTTTCTCATAGTCTGGGCTTGTACCTTCACAAGGATTACGGTGCTTTTGAGCTATAGTTGAAATAGTTTGTGTGCAATTTTGAAGAGCCATTCGACCTCAACGACGTCCTGTTTCAAGCATACAATTGAGGCGTCCTTCAAATTAGAACTGGTATGGCTTTGTTTGGTGCAAATTTTAGTTTTTTAGTTGGATATTTGGTTCTGATTTCTCCAGAAATTACAGGCTTGCAAATTGTTGTGAACTTAATTGGATTTTCTGGCAGAGGAGAGTTCTGTCCTGGAATTTGGTGGAAAGCACGACATACTTTGGGATGCAATTAGCCATAAATTTGGTTTCACACCTTGTTAGTTTGGACTTTGCTTAGTTCAAAAAGGAAGGGTTTTTCTTTTAGCTTAGATTATGCTTATATCAGAAGAGGGGTTTTTCTTTTAGCTGAATGGTAGAACATTTTGAGATATCTGCAGAAGAGCCTAGGAAATGAAGCAATTTTCCATTATAATCTGACACAAATCTAATGAATTGATTAGTTCAGAAAGGTTCAACTCCTCTAGGTGGTGTACTAAAGAGATGTGAGTTGATAAGCAATTGCTTCCTAACTATTTAGGCTGCTTCATTGCTCGTAGAGATTTTTTTTAGGGGGGGAGAGATATTTTTTTTGGGGTTCATGAATGAGAAAGTTGATTTGTTGTCTACTCTTCTTTCGATTCGATAGTAATTATCCTAGAAAAGGCTAAAATGACATGGCATTCCATTGCCTCTCATGAGACTTTTTGCCCGTGCTTGTGTATCTTGGTTGGAATGTCATATAGTTTAGGGTATTCATTAGAGATTTGTGTAACAATTATTCAATTTAGCTTTGTGACTATTTATGTATCACCATTTATTTAGACTTTTTGGGGGGGTGGTTCTGCTTCAGAGAGCAATTGAGCCAGAGGATAGGACTGCGAGAGAACGGGACTTCAACATTGAATTAAGGCAAAAGTTCTAACTTTTTCAGTCCAAAAGCTCAGGTAATCTTGAACTGCTGTTTTAGAGAGCAATCCACTGCTTTCTCAAGTAAGCCATTTAGGCTTTGTTTTTGTGTTGTCATACTCTTCTGTATATGGTTATCTTCGAAGATTACTGATCCACCTTCATCACCTATATGGACGATTGATTGATATATAAATATATTTCTTCATACGTTGTGTACTAGCTTCCTGTATGAGATTTCATAGTAATTTTTTCCCTCTTGTACATTGTTTGCATATAGCTATAGGGAAGTGGAAAAAGATATAGCTAGAAAGAAATTAAGGATGTGTGGAAGGAATTTAAACCAATCTTATTCCCGTAAGTCCGGCCTAGATGAGTGTGTGGTGGGTTAGATTGATCTGTGCAATCTTAACTTTGAATTGCATCTATATTGTAGATAAGTTGTATCCACTAGGTTCTAAATGTAAAAAAAGGTTGATTAAATACTTCTTAACAACAAAAGAAGAAAAGAAATATAATTCAATGAAGCATTTTGCTATGGTGCACTGTGATTTGAAGCTAAAAACAGTACTAAAGTTAGTTCCATTCCCGTCAGTGTTTGTTAAGTGCTGCTATTGTAGTTAAGTGCTGCCGATGAGAAAGTGGGCAACGGTGGCGAAGGGATCAAAGGCTTAAAGCCTTTCTAAAGAGACTTTAACTTCCATTCCCTTCAATGTTTGTTCCTAAATTTTGTTTAAATCCACTTGGGAAGTGAAATTTCTTTTCTTCAGGTTTGAAATCCATAAATGTTTTTAGGTATAGTTTTTTTTTAAAAAACTTTTTTGGATTTAAATATGGTCAAATTCCACCTTAGTTGTTCTTGTGATTTGCTCTCTGCTTTTATATTGTCTTCTCTTCTTGGTTGCTTTTATAGTTGTTTATAATTGATAAGTTGTTTACAACACATTCTCTTACCATTCTTAGTGCTACTTCTTTTCCAACATCTCAGCTACAAAAGCTTGTGAGTTCTACTGTGGTGTCATCTGATAAGGTTAGTTTCTAACTTCCCCAAGCTATTTCTTTTCCTTTAATTCATGGTAGCTATTTATGCTATGTGATTTAATGGATCAGTTTTGAAATTGATTTGATTTGCAAGCATTAGTTTGAATTTGAGGGTTACAGTTTGGTGGTTATAGTTTGAGCCATGATTTTGGTTTTATAAACAAATTCAAAGTATAATTTGAGGGTTACAACTTAGTTGTTCTTATACTTTGCTCTCTGCTTTTATGTTGCCTTCTCCTCTTGGTTGCTGTCATTTTTTTTGCAGAGATAAATTGTTTATAATTGATTGTACTCCTCCACCCAGATTGTTATTAGCCTCCAAGGAATAATGCAGTCTATGATTGTATGCATTTAGATATACTTCATCCCCCCAACTAAGAAAAAAATGATTTCTATGTTATGCTACCCTTAGTGGTATGGTGTTTTTGTTATCTTGTTAGTGTCTTGATGTTGGCATATTTCGCTAACTTTGTTTAATTCTATTTATTAGTCACATCATTCGTTGACGTAATGATTAAAAAATGATGCATTTTATCATGCAAGTAGGCTATATGGACCATTCTAACTCCTTCTTGTTGTAGACATGTCTTGATACTAGCATATTTAGCTAATTTTGATTAGTGTTATGCCCCCAAAGAAAATTCTATTGATTAGTGACATCATTGTGGTATTTTCATATTAATTGAAGTAATGATTAAAAGTTATGTGTTTTATCATGTAAGTAGACCATATACACCATTTTGCATCCTTCCTGTTCTAATTATCCATTACTTAGATACTTTAGGAATTTAATCATTATATATTTTTGTCTTTTTAGTTATGGGATTCATCTTTCTATGTTTTTTCTCACTGTTCATATTCTAACTTTTTCTTACTATTCATATTCTGACTTTTTCTGACTGTTCTCTTCCTAATGGTTTGGAGTGTATAACATACTAACATAATAGTTGCTTTTGGGCGTATTGGAATTATGTTATAAAATCTACAACTGCTTAAAGGGTGAATGCATACCCCTTCTGACCTCCGAATATGTTGTAAGATATCTAGATGCTTCAAAGGGTATTGCACATCACTATAAGGCATGTTCTTGGCGGGTTTTGAATTACACTTCAAGATTTACAAGATGCTTCCGATGAAGCCAATGTAGTAAGTAAAATTGTCCAGAAGTGGATTTAGAATTTATAAGGGAATGAATGTAGAGTCATCTTTCATAACGCCAAAATGAAGCCTACATACAAGGCTTTTAAGATTTGGGGTGATGTCATTGAAGTTGTCAAAATCAAGATTATGTGTGCTGACCGAAAAAATATTTTAGGGTATTTCAGGACCATTTTAAGCAGTTTAGGTACGACTGCAATGTCTTTTCTGTGCTTTTTTCAGGTTGTGCTTTAAATGTACAATGTGGTAGCAGTAAAGCCTTTATGCTCATTGGAATGTTTTAAGTGGATACGTCCCAAGAGTTTAAGGTACATTATCCATGCCTCTGGGGAGCCCAAAAATGCAGGCATTATACACTGTTTTCAGCATTGTTAGAGAATTATTTGGAAAGTCATCAAATAATGACCGTCTGCTCCTTCCTTTATGCTCATTAGATGACCATCATCTCCATGCTTCTTTCTCCCCCTCTTGTGTATTATCTATCCCTATTCCTTCCCCATACTCGACCCCTATAACATCTCCATCCTATTCCTTTCGTTTAGTACTCAATTTTGGGCTATAAGTGCAGCAACAAGGGAAGAGTATAGCGGCTATTTTTTTTATTTTTTCCTTCAACTCTTCTTGTTTTTTTAGTTGCAGATCCAGTAATTTGGTTTCTTAAATCATATAATTGGGTTGGTTGCATTGAATATGAGTGGGTTGTATTTCAATTATATTGGATTTTTTCTACAAGCAATTTGGTTTGAATTCGCCTTGCAGATTTCTTGGTTCGGTTACCTTGTTTTGGATTTTGTTTCATTCAAATGTTGAGCCCCTGGTTTGATTCCTCATACAAGAAACATTATCTTTTACAGTGAGAATTCTCTCTTTTGGGATCTTCTGTCTTCAAGACTTGTTGGCAGTATTTTATGCCTTTGGAATGCCTATTTTGACTTGTTGGGCTATTTTGTGCCTTTGGAAGTTTTAAAAATGCCTTTGGAATGCCTATTTTATGCCTTTGAAATATTTGGGGTCAGATGGCTAGTTTTCTTTTCCACTTGTTTCTTTGGACTTCTATATGTGTGGCTTAGCGCATTAACTATGGATTCACAATATGATCAAATTAACAGTTAACAACTAAATTTTACGTTGTACTTTGGCAGGTGTATATGAATATTTTCAAGGTGCATATAGACTTTTGGAAATGAAGATGGACATATTTTGGTATCCAATTTGAAGATGGACGTACATATTTGGCATTCAAATGAAGATAGACAGCATTTTGTCGCACAAGATTTACATATTTCATGTTGTAGACTATTATTAAGTAGCTAATACAAATATGTATGTATTCCAAACAGTAAACAAATTTGTAGTGTACTGCACCTATATTTTGGGCAACTCTCGATCTCTTTGCAAAGATGACTATACCTATATGCTCATGTACGAGTAAAGGGGTGGTGTTTGCCCTTACTTTGAGTTCTTTTTATTGTTGATCCAAAAATTTATGTGAAGAAATATTGCGACAAGTACCTAGTCGTAGTTGAAGAAGTATTTACTTGACTAAACGAGAGATGTTCTTGTGTTGTGATTGATCAGAACGACTACCACGAGTAGTGTAACTCATCGTCAATGTTTTAATAATGGCGACGAGATTCATAGCTTGTTGTAATGTATCAGACAACCACGTGATGTATAGACAAGTTGTAGAAGATAGTTACAAACTACCACAAGGTAACAATCTCATCGTAAATGCATAAGAAATTTCAACGAGATAAAGATCTCGTTGTAAAAGATAGTTACAAACTACCTCGGGGCAACAATCTCGTCGTAAATCCATAAGCAATTACAACAAGATATAGAACTCGTTGTAAATAAAAAGTCCTACGACGAGCCTTTCAACCTGGCCGTAGTTAAAGCCTAAGCATTTACGACCAGCTCTTTTGCAACGAGCCATGACCATATGGAAAACTCATTGTAAAAGACATTTGCAACGAGTTTATTGACCATGTGCAACGAGAATTCGTGTTGTAAAAAATAATGTTCCTTGTAGTGATTTACCTGGAAAACTATTAGCTGTGACTTACTTTTATTGTAAAAATGAATGAATTTTTGAAAATATCTGTTACCTACCTATTATATATGTTATCTGAGTAAACGATTGATATGTGCAATTGTTATATATTTGTGCTTGCATTTGTTGTCAACTATTTTAGGTATGGATTCCACTTCTCATCGAGGTAAGTCCTTTATTCGAGATAGAGGACGACGGCGTAGGAGCTCCACCGCAGATCCTACTGGAATGGGCGTTCATCAACCATCCCCCCAGGTACCTCAGACCATATTTCAGCCAGGGGAAACAATGGCTACTTACATATCAGGTCTTTCAGGACCAATCCCATCTCAATTTGGGACTCTCCATCATCAGACCCCATATATTCCCAACCAGACAACCATGAATAATCAATTTGCCTATAACATTCCACCAAACGCCCCTTTTTCTGACCCTGTGTACCCTACTCTCTAACCCATTGACCCTAACTCAAACTAGTCCCAAGAAAACCTTGCAACTGGAGATAGTGGAGCATAATCTAGTCATAGAAGTACGCAAACAAAGACATATATTGTGCCAGATGGTAACGGATAAGTCTTCAATAGTTATATGTTTTGAACTTCAAGTATTCTGCTAAATAACTAATCAATTTGATGTGTTTTGTTCAATTAGGTTTCTTCCAAATAAAGGTGTTGTTAGTAGAATTTTTCTCATATTTCAAAGCAAATATGATAGAGCTTGGCCTTTTTGGGGTAAAGCGCCCAAAACCTGTATGAGATTAGTGATTTAGAGAGTTCAAGGTAACTAATTAAAATTACTACATATTAACACTTTGTGTGAACCTGATAAGTTATTATTGTATTATTTGATGTGTTTATTGTCTTCATAATTGTAAAAGCGGTTTACTTGGGATCCAGTCTATAAGGACCGTATAAGAAAAAAATTTAAAAATAGAGGCAATGCACAATTGAGAGACTACCTTGGCAAAGCACGGAAGTACAACAAGGAGCCTATTTGGCTCGGTGATGCTCTATGGGAGGGACTCCAACAATTCTAGGCAAACAAAGCGCATAAGAAATTGTGTGAAACAACCCAAAAGAATCAACTAGGTACTCCAGAAAGTGGTGACCCCATCTCTCCACACCCGTAGCTAGATCTCTATGCATGAGCACATGAGGCGTTTGGTAACAAACTTTGCTTCCTACAACTTTAATTTTAATACTGTAAGTACTTTAAATGTGGTTTGCCATGTGTTTCATATAATTTTGTTTGGCATGTAGAGGGAACAACTTGGGACGGATCCCACAATTATTGAATTATTCACCCGCACTCAAAAATTCCATGGCAAAGAAGATAGCCCTTAGGTTGATAAGAAATCACAGCAAACATACGTAAGCTATTTTCAATTCTCAATCTTTATTAGTAGTTCAAACTAGACTCGTATACTTTAATTTCATTAAATGTAATATATATGATTTTTTACAAATGTTGTGATATTGTAGGAATCCTTTGAGCAATATTTTAAAATACAATCAACTCTTAAGGGACGGGAGATGACAATTCTCAAGATCCATCCCAAACACTTCCAAACCCAAATGAGTTGTGGGTGAAGATGTACATGAACAAAAAAGGTCGCATTTAAGGCATTGGCAATGAGGCTGTTAATACTAGGAAATCCTATCATTTCAGTCCCACTCAATGAGCCGATACAATTTTAATATTAAAGTTTCAATCGACATGGTTATATGATAAGTTTATTTAGTTGTTATACTAATGCATACTTCACATAAATGGCTTTTAGCAAGTACAGGTTATATGCCATTGCAACAAGAGCCGAATGATTTAAGGGGTGTAGTGACCAACTTGAGGGGGAGCTAACTTCACAAGCTGAAAGTTACCGGTTGCTTATGGAAAGATGTAAACAATTGGAGGAATCCAACAAAATGTTCACCCAAAGCAACCAGGAACTGAGTCGGCATATGATGAGCATCGATCAACGATTGTAATCTTTTTTCCAAATGCAATAAGCTTCTGGCTCGGGATCTCAACCACGCTTTGCTCATCATCTACAGCATGATGAGGATGAGGATGAGGATGAGGATCAAGAGGATGATGATTCTCACCTTGGTGATTAAGTAGCTTGCAGCTTTCCCCCAATTGGTAGTTCTCCTCCTTGCTTCTTGGTGCTTCGCACAGCTTGGTGCTTGCTTCTCCTTCCTCTTGGTGCTTACTTAATTCCCACTCCTCTTGGTGCTTGCTTCTCCCTTTTCTTCTTACTTAATTTCACTTAGAAACTAACAACTTGTGGTTTGTTTGGGATTTTTGTGATATATACCCTTTGTTTGGGATTTATGGTTTGTGAATTGAAAACGGTTGGCTTTTAGTCTTGGATTTGTTGTTAAGTGTAATTGAAAACTATTTTTCTTTATATGTAATATTTCACATGTTTGTGGTTTGAAAATTGCCGAGAACGCTTCGAATGAAGCCATATTCGAAGCCATTGTATCGAATGGAGTGAATACTCTTTTTGTAAATTTCTTACAGAGATTTAAATGTACGTACTAAGGAGTATAACCAAAAATAAGTGTTTTATTAAAAAAAATTACAAATATAACGATGGATTGGCAACGGAAATAGAGTTTTTATTTTTTTACTCAGAAGTTAGCGATGGAACTTGGAATCTGTCGCCATTAGCGATGGAAATTTTGTCGCTATTTCCATTGCTAATGGTGACGGATTATAAATTCCATCATTGACTTTCCTCCTTTTTATCTCCCGCCAAAGCTTAGGCTGTCACTGGGTCTTTCGCTGCGTACGTCGCTGATGGCGATGGAGTTTTGGACTTCCACGCCAAGTACTTAGCGATGATTGAAAAACCGACAATCATTTTCTATTACCAATTCCGCTGCTGAAATCAAAAATCCGTCATTATTCTACCATTTTCCGTCGGTAATTCTGTCATTTATTTATTTTTTTTATAGTAATTTCTCTTTCCTTTTTCTAATAGAAATTTTTCAGCTCCAACATCACAAAGACAATCAAAGACATCTTCTGAAATAGTTTATTCTACCTTCATATATTTTTTGAACTCATTATGATCATTGGAAGTTGTGTTTCCACAATGCATTAATATTTTTTCTCGGTCAATCATTGCACATTTGATGATAAATGTTACAAAATCTAATGGCTCTAGCTGAAGCAGAATCACTAACTACTTCTTGTCGTTTTGGAGATCATTCTTCTCATTGATCATTGGGATCTTCCAGATCAATTAATTGAACAAGATAATGATCTGGTTTGGTCTTTCCATTTTAATACTTAATCATTGCATAATGTACCTTGACATGCAGACTTCTATTGTTTGGAATTTTTTTTGGACCATTAGGAGATATGAGAATCCACTAGATCCTTTTAAATATATACTTTTGAAACTTAATTAGTCTTAAGAAGAATGGGTACTACGGATATAGAATTTTCATGAGATAAGCTACCATCCCATGTTTCCAGGTTTTCATGATGTGGTCATCTCGAGGCATAGAATTTGCTGGAAATATTATACCACCACCCACTCTAGATCTTTCAGGGAAGAAGATCATAGTACTCCATGATTTCGAATATCATAAGAATAATTATGGTAGTCGTCAATGCAGGCTGCATATTAGTCATTGAACAATTTTTCTAGTCATAAGAGAACAGGGCATTTTTGACGGCAAAATTAGTGGGTCAGTATTTTTGAGGGCAATTTGACGGAAAAGAAATAAAACTGACGGATTAAGTTATACGCGGATCTCAATGCATACTTTGATAGATTAGAAGCCGGTTTTGACGGATCTTTCCGTCAAAAACGGGAACAGTAAATTTTTTTGATGAACTAGGCATGTCTTATCTAAATTTTGCATCATTTTCCATTCTAAGTAACCGATTTTGACTGGACCATCAAAATTATAAAAGATTTGTATATAATTGTGACGGGTTTCATTGTAATAACCCAACAAAAATTTGAAGTCTCTTAAATTTTTTTAATTGGAGTTGCTATGTTTGAATTCCTGACCCCAAAAAATAGTTGGGTCAAACAAAAAATAAATTCCCATTAATTTATTGTATCATTTAATCTCTCTCTCCTCCTTACATCCCCCTCCCTCTCGTCATGTTAGTCCCCATCCCTCCTTCCCCCCAATTCTCAAACACTGCCCCCTCTCCTTCTTGGTATGTATGTCAATCCAAAACAACTCCGCCATGTCCTTCTCTCTCATTCTCAAACCCATGGGCCCAAACACTAGCAGCTTCATCTTATTCTTACCTATCATCATCAACAGTAGCATCCTTTTGCTTCATGAAGATTGGTGGCGGATGAAGGGTGGTGGTATATGAAGATGACTGTTCAATTTTCTGAGAGAGTTCGAAGAATGAAAAATCAGATATGAAGCTTGAGGTGTTAAATTTTAGATGAAAGTTCTCATAACTAAAATTCTAAACAAGAATATGGTGGTTTAAGTTGTAATTTTTTATTTTAGATTTTAATTTTTCCATTGTTGAGTTACAAATCTATATCCTTTGATTCCAATTTTTCAATCTTGGGTGTAAAACATTGATAATTTATTCTGCATGCTTCATCCTTGTTCATTGAGGAGGTCATATATCAGCAAAGGTTGAAGCAAGCGCCTCAGATCTAGCCCTGCTCGAAGATGGTGGTTTGAGTTTTATTTGTAATTTGTTTTTTTAGGTTTTATTTTTTGAAATATTCAAATTTGAGTTACTTATTTTGATTTTTTAGATCTGAGATTTCTTTGTTTTTGATCAGATCTATAATTTGCTCCTTTGTTTCGCTATCCCTTCAGCTTTGATTTGTGGTAAGTGCTCATAGAAACGAATTGTGGAACTTGTGTTGTTAGTTGGTGGGTTTCCCTTTTTGTTTTCTTTCTCTCCTTCCATGGCTCGCGCTTCTTCTCCTCTCTTGATTATTATCCTTATTATTCTTACTGGTGTCCTGTAAAAAGGAAGACCACCATCACAATTTTCCATTCTTCATGCCATATAATTATGCTGATTAATTGCAATTTGTTGGTTCACTGTGCCTAAATCACTTGTGCCATAATTCATCAGATATGCTTTTGAATTTGTTGTTAACTTGCATTTGAAAACATGTTTGCCACATCTATTGTGCTCTTAATCTAGTCAAATGGTTAATGCAATGTGCATATTATCCATTGGAGATCTTTTGTAATTTTATGGCCGGGTTGCACATTAAATTCTTATGTGTTGGAACAACAGTAGGTGCATCATAATATGCGTACAATTCTGCATTGGGGTCAAGATCAACAGCACTGATGAAGCCAAGTTTGAAGTTGATTCATGCTCGACTTCATGCACAAGCCCTCACTTTGGTTGTTCTTTCTACTACGGCTGTTTACCATTACTACTTCGACAATTCCAAGCCTAGCTGAACTGATGACTCGTAACAGATAAATGCAACTGTAATTCCTACTTTGTAATTATAATTTTGATAGGAGAGAGATATGGAGGAGAAAAGAGTATACAACTCTTGTGTTTTGTTCTATTATGCTATGCTCCGCTTTGTTTTCTTTCTTTTAGAGGCTTAGGTTATGTCACATGTGCCATATTGATGCTATTTAATTCCAAAGTGCTTGAATTCAAATCGAACATGTATTTTCTAATTTGTTGCTCCAAAAGGAAAAAAAAGGACAACATTATTTGATTGTAATGTTATCTTTAATACTAAGGAAGGTGCTTTTTTAATAAAGACGTAGTCATTAACTTCTAAACAAAAGTATGTCACTAATACTATTATTTTGTTCCATCCAGCATATTCTAAAAATGGGAAAATTTAAGACAATATTTGACGTAATTTTTGACGGAAAAAATACAGCCTGTCATAAATTGTGATCGAGTCCGTCACTGCTTCCGTCAAAATTTATTACTCCTTCACAAACCAAGAAATCATCGACATTGTAACGAGCAATGGTTTCCATCAAAATGTGCACTGATGGATAGTAGGTCCGATGTGTACTAACAGACTGTCAGTCCGTCAAAATTTCTCGCCACTATAATATTGACTGCTTGTCAGTTCATCAATAATAGTGATAGGTCAGTCGAAATTTCCATTTCGATCAGTGATTTTTTGAATTCATAAATTCTATCAAAATATCCATCACAATCATCATTTTCCGTCAAAATCAACAAAAATTTTTGTCAAAAAACCCGTCAAAATTTAACTTTTTTTTTTGTAGGATCTTGAACATAAGAACTTATTTTTGCTTGAACATGATAAGGACACCTAAAGTAATTCATTTGTAACTCTAGAAGATAGAATCCCTGTACTATTAGATAGGCAAAGGATAATAAACCAAAGCGTGATTTACTTTTTACATAAAATTTCAAAATATTCCTAAGGATTCTACTAGAAGAAGAAACTCGTTGTAGCAGTAATAGCATTTCATTTCGGATTTTTTCCTTTTTCGTTTGGAGTTTTACTCTAACAATCACCATTGGCGAGTTCATGAGTTAAATTATCGGACAGATAATTCTTCGATCCCTACATATGTTTAATAAAGATAAGGAAAATTTTTTAAGTTATAATTGTCAACGCAGGAGTCGCCTTTGCGCTTGCATATTTGATATAAATTTTTTTTTCACAAAACCAAATATTCTTTTTAATCAATTCGAAAAAGAAAACGTTTTGGGGTTAACAAGATTAAGAACGTTTTAATTTTCCTTATGACTATCAGGATTTCTCTTTCCGTTGTGGAGTAATTGCATTCTACTTTATTAAACTTCCATTATAGTATTTGCAAAGTTTTTTCCCTCCTTTCATTTTGGGTACTGCACTTCAATGCTCATTGTTGGTAGCGGTTTTAAGAATTAAATCATCTTCTTCATTAGGTAAATTAACAACAGATTGATTTTCACACATTTTTTTGAAGTTTTGAACAAGTTTTGTATCAAGGATTTCATATCTAACTAACTTCTTTTTTGAGTTTTTGCTGCATTGGTTTTCTCACAACGAGTAGTAATATGCATACGGGTAAGACATCCTATATTTGGATTCCACAGACTCTGCAAAAGCGGGACCTGCACTAGGAGTTTTTTGTTGTGTTATTGCATTGGTTTTCCCAATTTAGTTAATTTTTTGATGAAATCTGAAACATAAGTAAGAGAATGGGCACATGATCTTGCATCGATCTACAGGCATGAGACCATAGTAATATTTATACCTCCTCCTCCCCCCCTCTCAAGAAAAAAACAAAAGAAATAAGGTATAATATAGCCGGCTAAATTTTGCCCGACTTGATTATCTAAATCTTACTTGAAAAAAACATGTATGAATACAAATTTTTACTCCAGTCACAAACTTTTTTTTCCCTATTTCTATTATTTGAAACCAATTTAATAAGAATTGAGATTTATTCAATTCGTCCAACCCGAAAGTACAGGTACGGTCATATATTTTTTTATCTAAATTTTAGACATTATTCGATTCATCTAAGCTAAAACTAACATGATCTCCACGTTTGAGGAAAAACCAAAAATGTTTATTAAGGGCGTGTTCGGCAACAACATTTTGGATATGTAGTGCTTGACGTTTTGACTAAGTCAATGCACTCATTAAGTAATTTTTGTTGTTCGGTACCATAGTGTTTTAACTAGCATTTCAAGTGGCGTTTTTGAAAAGCTAATAGTATTAACGTTTTACATTCAAAAGTAATATTTCATATTTTTTTGTCAAAAAATATCATTTGAAAATTTTATATTTGAAAATTATCTATATCCTTGTATGTAAATTTAAATTAATCAGCTAAACCAACAGCTAAATTTACCAAACATATTTATTTCAACTACTCATCCAAATAGCTATCCGTTAATAGTAAAATTAGAAATGCTATTCGCTATTTAAACTGCTATCCGCTACTTGAATTACTATTTGATACTTGAACCGCAAATTTTGCCGCACAAGGCGTGAGAAACACAGAGAGCGCCATGGTTCCTCTTAAAACAGAGGGATTGGTCCGTTCCGTTATCTCCGAACTCATCCCGTTCTTCTTCTTCTTCTTCTTCTCTCTCTCTCTCTCTCTCTCTCTCTGAGAGCGGAAGAACAAACAGTCCCATGCATGTCTCTGAAAGTCGCCATCAATGGCTGGTGAGCTTGCCTTAGCTAAAACATACACAACGACGGCTTCTTCCCTTCTCTTTCTCTCTCTACCAAACGCAAGTACACTTTCTTCCATGTTTTTGTCATCAGTTCAAAATTTCTGCAAGTCTCCTTCTAGCACGCGGTGCCTGACTTCCCACTTAAGCTCCCTCAAAGCTTTCCCAGCAATCCAGCTTCTTCAATTCCCTGAGATTGTGACTTCCATTTGATTATTACTTAGCAATCTCTTTTCTCTCTTTAACCTTCTGGGTCTTTCTGGGCTCTTCCATTCCTCAGTCTTCATATAAATTGTATTTTTTATATAGAAAAAGGAAAATCCAAATTGTGGATGCCATTGGGATCTGGGCGGACATTAACCCAACAACCTACTTTCTTCTCCAGCCTCTTTTTAGCTTCTCTTTCCATCGATCTATGTCTCAAGTCTCTTTCAGGCATTTTCACGAACACTTGGTAGGCACAATTCCCAAGGAGGAATGTTCTTTTTGCTTTGTTTCTTTTTGCCTCTGCTTTTGGGTTCTTCTTCGTTAAGCTTTGAATCGAAAAAGCATTGCTTTTTCCTTACAAAACATCACTGACAGTGCTCTTAGTAATCTTCTTTTTATTTGAGGGTTTTGGCTTACTGTATCAGCTTCATATCTTTGAATTTCAGGGCCTAATACAGTTGGGCACTGTACCTCGACCCCCTATCATCTGTGAGTTCTCTCTCTTTCTGCTTTCCTTTTCAATCTTCTGGTATTGTTAGGGTTAACACCACAAAACGGGTGATGATTAACTTTGTCCATGTTGAATAGTTCGCATTTATATTGTTGTATGGCAATTGAAAAATGCTTCACGAGTATATGGGTCAAGTATTGTAATCAATGCCATGTATTTTCTGGCTGTTTTTATTTGGTTTGATCAGTAAGGGCTGGGGACGATCAGGCATGAATAATCCTCAATTTTTAAAAAATTGCAGCAATATATAGCTTAGCTTTTAAAAGATGTTTAATTCGAATTTATATTCCTCTGATGTGAGGATGTTGAAGATCATGATTGTTTGCAGCTATCCATCATGGTATTAAGTTCTGTCTAGGGTACTGACTCCAAACGGATGAGATGTATTGCAAGAAAACCTTGAAGAATTATTAGGGTTTGCACGCTCATTATCTTGACCAGATCATCTAATTAATATTAAACAAAACATACCCTCATTAAATGAAATTCAATAAACAAACTATTTTCTAATCGAGATTGGTTTGATAATACCTTTGCTTTATGCTGAGAAAGTGAGAACCATAATTGCTTGACATAAAGGAATTATTATTGCATTTACCTGCCCTGCCTACTTGTTCTTATGTAGATGTGCATACTTGTTCACTTATGTAGACGTGCAGTTCCTGATCATATATTATACTAGTGATGCAGACTTTGTTCTTCATGATGATGATGATGTAGAACTAACGCTTGCTTAAATATGACTCTGATCCTAGTATTTTGCAAAATGAGTCAGACTTTGTCATTTATGATAAAATGCTGGAGCCCAAAAAATCATTTAATTTCATGCCCTAAATAATAACCTAATTAAGCTTACTTGCAGCACCCTTGATCCAAATTCTTTTTTTTTTTTTTCTAATCCCCCAAGCAAGCTAGATTGCAGACATGGTTGTTTTCTTTTCTTTTGTGCTCATCATCTGTACTAATCAGATGATCATTTGCAGCTTGTTCAGGATTACAAAAAGCAGGGAGAATATGAATGATATTTCAATACATGTTCCCCCCGGTTTTCGCTTCTATCCAACTGATGAAGAACTTGTTGATTACTATCTTAGAAGAAAAGTTAACTCGAGAAGGATTGATCTAGATTTCATCAAAGAGGTTGATCTATATAAAATTGAGCCTTGGGATCTACAAGGTATACATTGTTGAATATCTCTAACACTTGAAAATCTACTGACCATATATATAACTTGAAATCAGCATAGTACTCATGCTAAACTCTCAATGGGCTCTACTTGAGTAGGAAGTAAATGAAACTTTTATTCTCAATGTTATTGTTCTTGTATGGTTGTACTTACTCAACCTGTTAATCCATGAGACCATAGTGTTTCTATATGGTTGTGCTTATTCAACCTGTTAATTCATGATGGCCTACTATTTTACAGCTGTCTCCTTCCCTTATGAATTATGATCAAAATCATCAACTCTGATTAAGTAGGAACAAAGAAACTGATTGATTTCCTTTCTTCGCACAACGATGTATATGTATATGATGATAGCTCTGGTTGTTGTTTGGGATAGAAATATGCAGAATAGGAAATCAAGAGCAAAACGAATGGTATTTCTTCAGTCATAAGGATAAGAAGTACCCAACTGGGACTCGGACAAATAGAGCTACAGTGGCAGGGTTTTGGAAAGCAACTGGAAGAGATAAAGCAATCTGCTCTAAGCATGACTTGATTGGCATGAGGAAGACATTGGTCTTTTATAAAGGCCGAGCTCCCAATGGACAAAGATCGGATTGGATAATGCACGAGTATAGGCTTGAAACCAACGAAAATGGACCCCCTCAGGCAAGTCCTTCAATTAACTCCGTTCTTCCAACACATTTATATGGTTCTAGCATGTGGAATTCTTGGATCTTCTATGCGTTGTGCTATTAATGAATGGTTGGGGGAGTGCCCTTAATTACTTGGTTCTTGTCTTTGTTTTCTTCTTATGCATGACGATTTTCTTACCGAAAATGTGAATATAATTAAGTATTAAAGGACTAGGTCGTCAGGCCATGTTACTTCATCTCATTTTGCTATAGGTAACCCACTTGTCCTTGGCTCAAATTCTTGAGACATTGTAAATTAAAAGTAATACCTTGGAGTAAATCCATGTAACTTTAATCTACAAACATAGAAAGACTTGGATCCTTTTTTTCTGTACATACTGTGCATATGGCATTGTGTGTTTTATATCACCATACACGTAGAAACATCTGAACCAAGATCTTTGTTAGTACTAGCCCAAGAGACTTTATCAACTAATAAATTATGTAGTGGTCGTTATTCTTTGTAAATTGTGTTGAATGGATCCATAGTTAAAAGTATGAATTCAGAGCTCAATCCTCCATAGCTAAAAGTATCCATTCATTGTCCTTGTTTCCAACACCTAATCATGCATCCGTGCATATAGTTATATCGGAAGATAGAACATAGCCAAGTATATATTGGTGATTTATGTCAACTATATCGCTGTTTGATGTACCAAAATTGAATGTACGTTTCATTACAACTTAAAGGAGAAGTCTGCCTACATAGGATGACTAGGGACATCATTTTGCTTCAAACTGTAATTTTGAAGACAGGCAGTTACCCCTATAATTCTTTCCACATCTTCAAATGTCATGATAATAAACATTTTTTATGAGACATAGAAAAGCCATAAATTGAATTTTGTGGTGAACCTAACTACAGAGTATTTCTAAATTTCCACAGGAAGAAGGGTGGGTTGTATGCAGAATGTTTAAGAAGAAAACTACAACAATGAGAATGAATGCACGCGAGCATGAGTCACCAAGTTGGTTTGAAGATCAAGTCTGTTTCAATCCCGATATGAATTCATCAAAACAAGGGACCTCTCAATCAAACAACTTGCACAATTTTCCCTTATACAACCACAAAAACGAATTACTGGATCATCAACATCACATTCCTTTCTGCATTCCCCAAGAACAGCATCTAATCCACCTTCCTTTCCTAGAGAACTCTATATTGGTTCTACATTCACCCCATGGGGTTAATAATTGCAACAATGCACTTGTCCCATGCGGGGTAGATATTAACCAAGGGGGTTGTACAATGCCACAATTCCATGACGATAGTCATCAAAATGCACCCATGGGCTTGATTGTAAGCAACATTGATGCTAATTTGGATGGTGATCAAGTGACAGATTGGAGGGTTCTAGACAGGTTTGTAGCATCACAACTTAGCCAAGAAGTTGTTGATGATAAGGGAAACAATACTAACAAAGACTACTCATCGAGCATTGTCGCACCAGAGACGTTTGTTACACAATTGCCTGAACATTCATCGAAGGAGGACAAACTCAAAGCCTGACGATGCTTCTACTTCAACTACTTGAAGCAGCCAAATTAATGTGTGGAAATGAACTCCACATACTGGTATATATATCATAGAAAGCCAAAACTAGCAAGAAGGGCGATAATTAATTTAAGGCTCAGATTGTACATATGAAGCATGACTAAAGGAATGCAAGTTCTTATGGCTGAGTGAAATATGGCTTTCCCATTATCATGCACTGATCTTCAATTCTCTCTGACGTGCATAGCCTAGGATGATATTTTACAATGCAATTGTGTCCTAGAATGACCGAAATATGTGTATAAATCCCAAAGGTACTTGACACGCAATTCTGGATCGAACGGCAGACATTAATGTAATGGTCCTCTTCTTGAGTGGTACAACTTGACATTTAGATTCACAATCTTTCCTTCATATGTTGGCTCAGATTGTTGCTGCCCTGTATACAAGTCATTAATGAATGGAGATTAGGGCAACCATTTTTGTTGAGCCATGCAAAGTTGTAGAAAATGCAGCAAAATTGTTATTTGAAATATTATCAAACCCCTCCCTCATTTTTAAATAGATGCTATTTATAATATACTGTTTTTAGAATTATTATCTAACCCCTTTACCTTAAAATTATTATCATATGAGTTCTAAAAGTTTTTGGGTGAGCGGGTTAAATAATAATTGCACCTTTGATTAATTGAAGGCGTCTGATATATAACTACGAAGACCATGGCAAGCACTAAACACAAATACCATGAGAACTAGAAAGTGACCAAAAATTAAATCTCGTAGCAAAGGAAGCGGAAGTAGTAAGAGCTTAATTTGCTTTTATTCGTTGAAAAAGCTAAGTAGTGCTTTGATTCGCAGTTATGTGCGTATGCTGCTGAATCGCGTAAAATGATGAAGTCTTGTGTTTTCTTATGTTCGTGCTTCTCGTAAGTCATGGAAGTCACACTTAGCTAGCAAGATAGACAGGAGAAGCATGCATGGGAAGGTAGTCCGACATCAATAAATCAATGAAATTAGACTAATGGAAAAGCATAAGAATATGCATGCAAACATTGGACTGTTAAGTTTGGATGACCAAATTTGATCGATAAGCAACTACATTTCAAAAAGAATGCAGTATCCATTCAGAGCATCCAAAAGCTTAAGACTGAAGGGGGGAAGAGAGAGAGATAGAGAAGAGAGAGAGAGGAGTGGGAAACAACCGCCATATATATGGAATTATGGAAAGAACAAACTTTCACTGGCTGCTTCATATATAGGCTAGAGAGAGGGAGAAAGAGAAGGAGGGGGGGGGGGGGGGGGTTGTCAAGTGCGTAGAGGTGTTGATGTATAGGCGCAATTTAACAAATCTTGTAGTAAATATATACAAGTAGAGGGTGGGTATATATGTGTAATCAGTGCATGCAATTAGCATGCTTCTTCTCATTACGACTGTGTATGCATGCATAATTAGGCCCCCCAGAACAAAACAAACAGATGTTAATTGAGGCATGTTTCTCATCAATCACTGCACTGTGCTAATTGACAGAGATATTGTTTTTTTCTTCTTTTCTTTTGTGTTTTTTTAAGACTCTAATGGGGTCAAAGAGTGGCGTGTGCGCATGACATATATATGTTTAACATGCTTGCTAATAACAGACAGACAGACTGCCATACGCCTCCACAGAGAGAGAGAGAGAGAGAGAGAGAGATGTATTGTGTAAGAAGAAAGCATGCATGATTACAAATTCATGTTACTGCTATTATATATGCGTGGTACCTCCGTGCATGCCCACTGCCTGATGCCCCTACTAATCAAGTACGCCTACCTATTTGCATGTCTATTTACTCACTCTTCATCAAACACATTGTCGGCTTCATCGGAGAAACATTATATTAAGGTTGAATTTTCGCGTGTTTTAGCTACATATTATCAAAGCAACTTATGCTAATTAATCTCAAACTTTCATATGTTCATCTCCCTCATAGTTCCGTTTTTAATATATGGAGGAAATAAACATTGTGAATTTTCTATTAATAATAATTAGACATGGTACTAGGGCATTTCATGCGGTCAAAAACAAACAGAAATAAAGGAGAACAAATGGGTATATATATACTTCTCTTGATCTAAAAATTATGCATCACATGCATTACATTACGAATTCTCTCATGATCAAGAATCAATTTTAAAAGGTCTGATTTTAGCAGAGTCCAATTTCCAAATCTTAACAGAGGCTGTGACACTTATATTAGTCGCATTATTGAATAGGAAAATTCGGGCAGCTCCATCGATTGCTCTTGTGGGATATACTCTTGAGGTGATACATGTTCTTCCACCTTGACCAAAGGCTTCCACTATTGAATGATCAACCTGATCAATTGACCACAAAAATAGGTTAAATGAAAGAAAATTGATTACAAATTTGTAATTGGTATCAAACTTCAATGCCAAAAGCGAAAATTTTCAGGAAGACTTACAAGTAATCTCATGGTGTAATCTTCTCCCTCTAGAACCGAAACCGGTCCGCCGTATATTTGTTTGTCTACACCACGAGCCTTGGTTGACCTGCACCATAAACATCACCCACCATACTACACCTTAGCCCAATTCGGCCCAAATCATTACTGAGCCGGCCCGGGTCAGCCCGACCCACTAATAAGGTGATTAGCAGTGAAAGCAAAAATCATAGGTGGAGTTCAATTACCTTGATAGATCAGTGCAAAGCCACTTCTTAAGGGTACCATCAGAGGCCTTTGCTATGTAGAAATAAACAGGGGTGAGCTCAGAGAGAGACTCATCAGCCAATACTAAAAGCCCAAATGGGCCCAGTGCTTTCCTCACTGCTGCTGGGCTGCAATTCCCAATCACATCATTCCCAACTGCTGATTTCAGTGCTCCTTCATCCACCTCAAACACAGCACTTACGTCCAACTGCCATGCCAAATTTCCCCAAATTAATTAACTTGATTTTATTCATCATTAATTCATTACTATATATTACTCCTTTCGTTCTAAAAAAATTGTCCCTTCAACTTTGGACATATTTTAAGAAACACACCATACATCAACTATTTTTAAAGATAAAGTATCATAATATTTTCAATATTTGAATTCAAAAGTGTCTTTCAAATGTCATTTTTTTTGTTGCATAATTGAGTTTTTAATTTGATTCCCAAAATAAGGGCAGTTTGAGAAAATTTATAAATTTGATGTTTCTATTTTAAAAAGTCAATATAATTTTGGGATGATCCAAAAAATAAAAGATATTTTTTTTAGGACGGCCGGAGTAGCATGCATACTGATCACCACTTTTGGAAAAAACAATTTGACGGGTATAGATGGGTCAAAACCCTAAAAACATTTACTAATTGCGAGCTCGCAAATAAGTACGTACCTGTGCAGCCGACGTTATGTTAAGGTTAATGATAGACCCAGGTTCTAAAACCACATCCTTGAATTCTGTGGTGTGTCTTCTTAAGCTTTCCACTTCTTTTACTGGCCATTGAAGTATGTTGGTTCCCGTCTTTGCATCATAGGTCACAACCCTTGGAATTGTCTGAAATGAGTACAAACAAAAGTATTGTATATATAATTAGATCCATAATGATAATTAAATACGATATGATCTTGACAGGAATTGGCTCGTTAAAATTGGGCCAAAACAAAATTAAATGATATAACGTGCGTATCAGAATATGACCGTGATATTGTACTGAGATGAATAACACAAAATAGTGAAGATTGATACCAGCAAGGAAGCCCATCCCTTCAACAAGTCATCGGCCTCAGTATCAGTCTCTCCAACCCACCCCCACAAAATCCTCCTCCCTCTCTTATGGTCATAAAACGACTTCGACGCATAGTACTTGCCGTAATCCAATCTCAACCCGATACCCACATCCAAATCCGGGTTGTCGGGCACCCACTTCCCGCCAGCCAAATCGTAAGTCCCCAACGCATAGTAATCATGCTTGTCATCATCCAAACTGGCCTTCAACAAGTGCTTCATACCCGGCCCATAAGCAGACGTATCCAACCCGTTCTTCGTCGTCGTCGACACCGGGTAGAAATCCACACACTCCCACATACCCGTGCCCGGGACCTCGTGAAGAGTATCCTCGAGCTCAAAGTGGGTGAAGTTACTAGTCTTGTAGACCAACGAAACACCCGTTTTGTTAATCTTAGACCCGATTGTGAGCCTCCATACCCCGTCCTGTCCGACCCAGGCGGTACTCGGGTCACGGAAGTCCTTGGACCCGATACCCTCTGGCGGAGTCATAACCGGGTTACCCGGGTACTTCACCCAATCACGGAGGAGGGGGTCCGAGAGGTTGGCCGGGTAGGCTAGATTTTGGACTTGGACGAATTGATTAGTGTCGCCGGTGTAGAGCATCATGATGTTGCCATCTGGCAAGATGGTAGCGGAGCCAGTCCAGACACCGTGGATGTCGTACCATTGATCAGGGAGGAGAGAGATGGGGAGGTGGTTCCAGTTAATCAGGTCCGTTGATATGGCGTGGCCCCACGTGATGTTGCCCCAGATGGCTGAATCAGGGTTGTACTGGTAGAAGATGTGGTAGTACCCCTTGTGGTACAGTGGACCTGCACGCAGCATATCAAGTCCCTTTTGCTTATGCACATAAATGTTGAATACAGCGCACATGATAAAAGAAATCATTAGGCAGGCTAAATTTTTAGTATCAATCTAAGATAATAAAAATCAATTTTATACATAATAGGTTTGAAATGTACTCATAATATGATAATATATGCTACAATAGAATGCAAAATTTTATCTTTAACCTCATCAAACATAAAACTTAAAATAAAATTGTCCTTATTGATTGAAAATAAGACCAAAAAAAAAGTATGACGGCACATATTATATCCTGTGATTTAGTCCATAAAATAAAAAAAAGAAGGGCACATGAAAGTGTCTTATAAAACCATATTTTTTGTGCATTATTACCATGGATTCAAAATGTAGCTGAACCGCGACGAAACGGCCGCATTGGAAAGGTTTTGGAGTTGGGCGAACCGTATTTTCATGCCGCGATAGTTGCGATATAGAACGCGATTGCCGTATTAGAGCGATTTTTCCGTATCGCAACTAAAACCGAAATCGCGTTTTGAATCCATGACTATTACATTATAACTTTCTAGGTATCAGCTAAAATCATAAAAAGAAAAGCAAATTTTTCCAAGGGCCTTTAATTAATGAAATAACCGAGAGAGCTCCTATGGAATTTTCAATTATTCAGAACAGAAGAAACAGATAATTCGATGTGTTCGTTGCCCAACACAGTATGTAGTCAATTCAGGGGTTTGAGTTGGCATGTCTTGGTCCCAGACAGAATTGAACAAGACAGTTGATTCCATACCACTATACAACAGCTAGAGAGAGCACATGGGCCCAAGGGGTGAGAGAGAATCTGAGAAGTGGGCCAATTAGGTTTGAAAGGCCCACCACCACTTTGAACAAGCGGCCTAAACTCAAATATGGAATCGCACATTGCGCCCCCTCTCTCACTGACTCACTCTTGTCCGTGCCCCACCCATAAACCCATGTGCTTCATTTCCTAACCAGCTCCCAACTAATGTTACATTTAAAAAATTTACCAGCTTAATTTGTAGACCACGCAGCCACTACAATATAAAATTGATGTCCAAGGACACGTGGCCTCCTAAATCTTACCACGTGACCGACCACAGAAATACAATCCCATTAAAAAAAAAAAGAGTTATCTAGAAAAAGGCGCCGACCAAATTTTCCCAATTTGTTGCAGCTTATGAGATGCTGCCAACTATCCAGATACGATACACCAACTTGGCACCTCCCATGTTGGCTCCACAAACTGAGCTAACATAAAATCATGCATCATTTATTCATTTTACATGCAATAGTTCGCCCTTTTTCAAATATTAGGTGTGGAATCAATTCAATTTGATATGGATAAATTAATCTAATGGATACCATATGATTCCAATATGGGTAAAATTATATTCTAAAATGGCTGCAAAGAAAATTCTTATGTTAATCATGCATTTGTCCGGCTTACTTTGATGACTAAAGCTTCTATGAAATAAATTTTAATTAGATTTTAGTAGAAAACTAATTCAAAAAATTATTTCTACAAATGTGAAATTTTTTAACTGAAAAAATTCACATTTTGTATTTAATTTTCAATTTTCCAATCGAATTTTTACATGTATTCTAAACTTCTAATTAAGTAATTTCAAAATCACTATGTTAACCAACGGTGGTTGGTTTATATGATTTAGCATTCCTTTGAATAAGGATTGAATTCTGATCTTATAACTAAAAAAATTCAGTAAAATAGTTCAATTTCTCATAAATAAATAAATAAATAAATAGTGATTTGAGTGTTCGATTATGATTTTGTAGAGGTGGAAAACTTTTAAAAAAAAAATCATGACACCTGACCATGCACGTGTATATTAAGAGCTTTTCCAATCATAGTTTCAAATTTTAAAACTTTATCTTGTTACATCAGTAAAAATTTCATCTTTTGGAACTTATATTTTTTTATTTTTTCAACCCATGAAATTCTAATTTTAATCATCCAATAAAATATTTATTATAGACGCATCCTATAATGTAAAACCTTTTTTTCAACCATCAAAATAATATTTTGAAGGAAAAACAAAGGAAAACAAAAAAATAACCAAAAAAAATTGGAAGTTGTCGCGGAACGTACAGCAGTTCCATTCACATGGCACGAGCTCTGGGAACAAATAAATAATTAAGATGTGGCAGAGATGGTCCACAGAACACATGTGGGAGCACTGGAAATGCTCTTATTAAGAATTTGAATTACATGCACCACTAATTGCCAAACGAGAGGTTAGTTTATGTGATTGGGCCACACAGAGCCTAACTCAATGTCAAAAGCCTGATGTTGAGGCCCACTCATGGCTCATGCATGATTCAATGAACTTCCACGTCAAAATCCGACTAACTTACGGTTAAGTGTAAACGGATAAAATTTGCTGGATCATGTGACTCACATTGGCTTCATATACCAACATTTACCCTTTTCCATTAATTTTGTTTGACCTTCCAATGAAACGGAGAGCTTAATTAAAAAAAGACATTAGGGCCGTTTACTACCAAGAATGGTTGTTTTTTATTAAAAAAATAATAATAAGAAACAAGGTGTTAAGCATAAGTCCGACCAAAAGTACAATAATTTAATGTATTCAGGCCCATCTGTAACAGTTGATGCGGCCGGTAAATCGTCATTAGAGGCAGTTGAGTAAGATATTTTATACAATTTCAGGAGGATTATTATTTATGCTCATTGTCATTTCTCATGAAATAGAACATGTTTTTTTCGTTGGAAAATAAGAATTGAAAAATAGATAAAGTAGATTAAAGTGGGTATTTTTTATTAAAATGGGTTAAAGTTTTTATATTTTTTATATGATGTAAAAGTTGGTTAAAATAGTTGATTAAAATCAGTTGAAATTAGTATTTTTTTATTGAAATTCGTGAAGTAGATTAAAGTTGATTGAAATGGATAAATTAGAATTTACCAACAAAAAGAATAGGGTCATAGTATGATTTTAAGAGAGTCTTCAACACCTACTTTCATAATCTTGCAGTAATCCTTGAGTTCACATTTAAGATAAAACAATAAAATGATGAAAATCTAGTGGTCGAATAGATAAGAATGAACAAATTCCCCTATTCGCATTTATCTATACTATGGTGAATTATTATTAGTATTTTCTTTGAAAGGAAGTTCCTGATATGTAAACACTAAGAGCGTCCCCAACCGTGTGGAACGCGTGAGATTTGTGGGCCCCGCGTGACACACGCGTGCTGAGGAACCTCTGCCAGCCAGAGGAAACAAGGGGGCCACACGGGCCTCCACACCTGCCCGTTTCTCCCCCCATTTCACCTTTTTTGTACTTTTAAAATTTTTCATTGATTTTTCTTTTTTTTCTTAATAAAAAAATATTATTTTGATTTTTGAAAAAAAATTATGTTATAAGGTAGTCCATATGAAATATTTTATTATATAATTTAAGTTAGAGTTCTATTGATTGAGAAAGTGATGAAATATAAGTTCTAAAAATATGAAACTTTTGATGATGTTACATAGTTTCAATTTTTGAAACTCGGGTTGGGAATGCTCTAAAAACTAACTCCAGCTCCTTGGAACTCAGGTTGAAAATGTACTAAAAAACCAACTCTAACTCCACAATCCTTCCTAGGATCTCACTCCAATGCTTCATGGTGTTCAAGTCAGCAAATTAAGAAATGATTACGTATTAGTAAAAATGTAATCAGTTTAGGCAAATTAGAAATGAGTATAAATAATAAAATTTAAATTAAGAGAAGTGAAAGACTGACCGTCAGGATCTGCAATGGGAAATAATCATTCATATCCATGAACATCAACACGGGACACCGGAATCACCCGAAATAAAAATTTAAAAAAGGAATTAGCATCATAATTTATAAGTAACACTTAATTAAACAAAAAAACAAATGAGTGAATGAAAGTACCATTCATCCAGTTGTTGCGAGGCTGAAAATGGTAACCCGATCTCTGCCAGCTCAGCATATCACTAGTCCAGGGAAACGCCTCCACCTCCGCCATCGGGTCGCCGGCGGTAGCCCCGAACGCTTTCTCCGACACTCCCTGCGGCTTCCCTCTCGACACCACCGCCGGCGACAGTGACTCTCTCGCCGGCGACAATGACTCACTCGCCGGCGAGGCTTCGGGCCGCCCCGGCCTGTTCAAGGTTAGGGCTAACAAAGAGAGCAAGAGCAAACATGAGAAGGTTACAGTAACGGCGATCCCCTTGATGGGCCGCCGGGGCTTGCCGGTCTGACCCAGATGGTCGGGTTCGGGCCCGTTGATGGCCCGGAGTAAGGGCTCATTTTGCTCAAGGTCGCGTTGGGGGAAAATGACGGAGGCCATTGTTGTTGTTGATGGCCGTTGGGAAGAGAAGAGAAGAGAGAGAAAGGGGAAGAGAGGGAGAGAAAAGCGAATGAAGAATAACGACGACGACGGATGAGGGAGGAGTATGGGCAGGCAAATGAGGATTAAATAATGCAGCTTTTAACTGAAACTAATGGGGTACTTTGTAGGGTCTTCTGGGCGGGGAAATGTTTATTTTCAACCCCAAAAAAAAAACAAAAATTAAACCGCGGATTGAGAAATGAAATACGGAGCATAATATTTTAGCTTTTTTAAAAATTAAAAAAGTATAGAATGGTATTATAGTCTTTTCTTATTATACACATACAAAGTAGTCATGAGTAATAAATTAAATTTTGGTAATGACTAAAGGAAGGAACTGGATCAAACATAGCCAATAAAAAATTAAGCCTTTTAAATAGTTAAATTCTAAAACATCAAATCAAATTACATTCGAGTGTACCATCCTAAAAAACCCTTCATAACCATAACTATTGAGACAGAGGAAAGTTTATTGTTTTTTAATCAAGGATTTTGTTGATAAAATATTGGCCAAATAAGACGAGAATACGCGTGTAGCTGACGTGTTGTGTGTGGATTTGGATGGTGGATGCAAGTAAATTCGAAAAGTGCGGCTAATTATTCTTCTGGAATCTCAACTTACAGAGAGAAATTCCTTGAACCTCCTGTACACCTGGGAGGTGTTTCCAGGGATTGGAGGATGTGGACCCCCTTACTAACTGGCTTGATTAATGAATGATTAGTGAGTGGTTGATTGCATGGCTCATGGTTCATTCACTGTGCAGTATGTGGACAAAGATTCTCACATGTATATCACGAGGAATTACGCGGCAGCCCCCAGCCATCCCTACATGTGGGAAGTTGCCTTGTCGTGCATGAGTAATAATAGATCGAGTTCAAATCAGGTGAGCTATTAATATATTTATACATTACTTGCTTTCAATTGCTTCATTCAATTCATACATCATCCAGCAAAATTCAAGACAATCCATCCGTCCATTATTCACGAGTAAAACATGTGGATCAGGCTATGAAAGGGGGGATTGAAGCGTATATATGTAATATGTACGCGAATTTATAAGAAAAAGTAAACTTTGTTTTAAAAAGTTCAAGAAAAGATACTTGTGGTATAAAAATGAATAAACATTATATCCATCATATTATTTTGACGAAAATTATAAAATTAACAATATAATCATCTAAGAAATAGGTAAAATTGAAGGACATGGATAAAAGGTGAACTAATTGCAAATATGCGATAAACAAGTGGATAACTAAGCAAGTGACAAATTGGGTGACACATCGGCTGAATTATCACTCGGATTCAACCCAAACCATCAAACCAGCATCCATAATCCATGTATCATCCATATATCTTAGGTTTTCACCTACTCTTTTGAGTCGAGTGAAATGAATATCCATCGGATGCGGGTGAAATCGCAATCCCTATTGTTTCCTTAATCGGAAATTAGAAAGGAGTGCAATCACATATGTAAAAAATTTCGTTGAATGCGGATCCATACGTGTGCTTCGACACCCTTTTTAATTATCTCCGACTTCTATGCTTTTTTTTTTTTTTTTGGTTAGCCCTCATAACTTTTTTTTACAACAGTCAAATCGGTAATTTTCATTTTCTTCGTAGGTAAATTGCTCGTCGCCACTATTTCTTGTATGGAACTATTTAGTGGGAGACTAATAATGTCACACTAGATACGTGTTTGGGGTTGATGGAAGGCTGGGCTAACAAAGTAATTGACAAGTTCGTTTGTGCAGCAATTTAGTTCCTCAAAAAAGGTGGTTCAGGTCGCCTTGATTCCTTCCTAGGTATCGCATTTTTACAGCCACACTCATTGTCATTGAGCATGCTTAATTTGATAAGTAGAATCCCTAATTGGACTACTTTACGACAAAAGAGAATATAATAATTAGATATGGCTGATTTGGAACGTATAAAGTTCTTTTGATTCTATTAGGAAAAATTATCAAGAAATTGTAAAACTTTAGTACAAGTATTGGAACATTCATATCTTCACTAAACTTTATATAAAAGTTTAAAATTGTTAAATGTTTTCAAATTTATAGTAGAGCTCTTTACGGCCTATTTGTAGTAGAACATTTTGTTTAGGCAATGTTTCAGAGCGATTAGCATGCAATAACATTGGACAATGGTTGAGAGTATTCAGTAGCATTTAACAGTTTGAACCATTTACCGTTTGAGAGCGACTAGAAGTGTCTGGGAGCAGTTGGAAGTGTTCATGAATGTTTTTCGATATATAAAAAGAAAATTTATTAATGAAAAGCCATACAGCATCTATATCAATAATTTTCTGACAAAAATAAGTCTAAAATATCCAAATAGATATCTATTTCAAGAAAGTTAATTATAAATCGACTATATACTTATAGCATCATTCTAACCACAAACTGCGTTCTTCGACTTCAGTTTTTCTTTCCCGAACGACAATGGGCTATTCTATAACTTCACAGAACAGGCCTCTTTGTGATATAATAAATTTATCTTGAAATAAACATCATCTTGATCCACCGATATAAACTTCCATTGTCGAGTCATTCTTAATCGAATCCAATAAGACAAACTAATAAATCAGAAAAATACTTTCTAACTGACTCAATAACCCTTATAAAACTTGGATAAATAGGCAAGAGAAATAACTCGCACAAAAGACAAGAAATAAATCTTAGAAAGAGAAACTTTAACTTTTACAAGAATGAGAGAAACCTAACTCTCACAAGAAGAGAAAATTCATTGGAATAAACAACAATACCAAGAAAAAAAAAAAAAGAAAGTAAAATCATCTGAATGAATCCAAATAAAAGGGGTTTACTACTAGTTATAATTTGGCAGTAGCCCCAACAAACTAGACGTTGATGAATGTTTATAAATAGCATTCAACATTTGGGAGCGTTTAACGTTTACCAAATAGTGACACGAACATGTCCTTAAGGCTCTGTTAGATTATTAAAAAATTTGTGGAAAAGAAGTTTAAGGAGAAAAAGTAGGAAGAAAGTGAGGCTTTTTGTCTTGTTTAGATTGAGAAAAAATACAAAAATTTAGATGAAAGATTTGAATGTTCATGAATTATTTGAATCATGTTGATATCATTTACGCAGTGTAAGGTTGAAGGAGGTTAGGAATTCTTCTAGGAACTTTTTCTAAAGTTTCCTCGCAATTTTATGAGATAAATTTTATCACTTGTTTGTAAGAATTTTTCACCTAATTTTCCTCCATATTTTGTTCTTTGTGATTTTCTTTAAACCAAATACAATAAAAAAATAATTTTTCAATTTTTTTTGTTTATCAAATTCTCCACATCAAACGGAGTCCAAAAGTTCAAAAATTGTAGCTAAAAGTTTAAGTAGAAACTCCCCCCCCCCCGTGAAGTCATATAATTTGAAAACTTCGCAGGAAAACTTGCAATGATTAAATTGAATGAAATGAAAAACAACAAAAAGGTTGGATATACGTAGATGGGGTGGGCCAGAGGGAGTGCATTATTCGAATCAATAATGTAGGTTAGAAGGGACGTTAGCTGTTGTGATATCCACTCATTTTGTAGAATTAGATGCCGAAAATATTTACACTATCACAGGCGAAGAGAGAGACCCTCCACATGCCTTGCCGCATTTCTTCTTGTGCATTAGTCCATGACATTTCATTACTACTTTTGTAACAATAATTCACTTGCCGCTTATAATTGAGAACCCACATGGTACCAATACTGGATACTGACTGCCTAGTCCCTCATACCTATGGTTGCAGCATTATACAGTTGCTTATAACTTTTACATCTTTTTATATATTTTTTTTAACAACTCGTCATAGTTTTTATATTTTTTTACAATTCTTTATATATTTTTACAACTTATCGTTACACAAAAATTCACCTTTTCATGATAAAATACAATTGTAAGATGTAAGAATGGACCGTAACAGGATGCAAGAAGATACAAAGAGTTGTAAGAGTTGTAAGAAGTTGTAAAAAGATGTAAAACGTTAGAAGCAGTTGTAAGAAGATGTAAGAAGTTGTACGAAAACGTAAGCACTTGTACAGTTATTAAAAGTTGTATACATATTAATTTTTAGATATGTATATATAATTGTTGGTCTTTAATATATTATCTGTGAAATAATTTATTTTTTTAAAATAAACTACGTGTAATATGTCAATGATATTTATGAAATTAATACTATACCTTCACTAAATAAATTATTTTTTAGCATGTAGACACAAATAAATTTTCACTATCTACAATTATCGTTCTCAATGAAACAAAATAATAATGAAATAAGATAATTTATTAGAATAAACTTTTAAACAAGCCAATCAAATAAACCAAATATGTTCTAAACTTGAGCTTTTCTTTCTAAACATTAGTTTCACCGCTCTATAAGAAAATTTTAAACACTCCCTTTAATTAAAATAAACCCTTGAAATAAAATAACAAATGTCCTCGATAAATTTAATAGAAACTTTAAAATTAAAAATTATTAAATTAACAAATTGAAATTAATATTTTTAAGATAAAATTGCCAAAAAATATAAAAATGAACCCCTCAAAACATTAAGCTAGCATTTGTGAAATATAAAAACTTTGAAAATAAAGATAGTTATAATTTTTAGAATTTTATTTTTTGTTCAAAAAGAGAGATGAAAAAAAAAAAATTCAATCTGAACCTAATGGATCAACTTAAGAATAAAATAGCCGAAATGTTTTTGTCACCTATAGTTATAGGTGAGAAGTTCTAGATACCCGTTCCCAAAATTAGGAACCGGATGCTAAACCGGTCAAACAGGTTCCTCATTTTTTGGAATTGGAACTAGAACTACAGGTTTTGGTTCCATGATTTTGGGAACCAGAACCATAACCATCGGTTCTGGTTCCGAGTATCTACATGAACTATACACTTTTTCAAAGTTTCGTATTTGGTACTTGTTTGTCGTTAAAAAAAAATCAATCATAATACAATGTGATTCATTTCAAGGTTTATAAACTATAAAACATCGTTTTATAGCTAACACCTTCCAATTAATGGTAGTATATTACATTCATTAAGATCCAATGCAAGTCTCATTTGTCCATTTATTAGAAAGATCAAAAATAATAAATCAAGATAGCAAATTATAAATTTTGACATGAAAACAAACATAACAAATATAGATTTCAATGGAAGGGAATATGTTTTTTAGGTTTTTTGGTTTGAGCTTTATGGATGATTGGATTTAGACATGTTATTATACAAAAGACTGACAGAAGAATTAGGCCCATATCTTAGGCTATGACATCTTTTGTCACAACAAGTTCACGGTTTCGGTTTCGAGTTTTATTTTAAGAATCGGAACCAAAACTAATGAGACAGGTTCCTTAATATTAGGAATCGGAGTCGGACCCGTTTGACTCAATTTCAGTTCTAGAGTACCCGTCATACATACTCACCCCTACTTATAGTTTAACTATTTTCAGGTACGATTTACGTGAATGGAACATTTGTATAATAGTTTCAAATGAATGTTTACTTATTTTCTCTGTACTTGCTCAATAACATAATTCAATTCAATATATAAGTTTATGTATTACATTTATTGGACAATTATGATATTTATTATAATAATTTTGAACTAGAATGCGTATACAAATATTATGTTGATAAAAATATGCATAGATCTTTCATATTGGCAGCATATACAAAAATATTATGTTTATACGAATATTGTACGCATTGAACAAATATGAGAAAAAAATGAAAACTAGAATGTTATAAAACAGTTATCATAATTAAACATGTCACAAAACAAGCATAAAAAATATTCATTGGTCAATAACTATTGTAAAAAAGATGTAAAAAGATGCAAAGAGATATAAGAAGATGCAACGAGATGTAAGAAGATGTAGAAAGCTGTAGGAAACGTTTTTTTCATATATATATATATATATATATATATATATATATATTATATATATATATATATATATATATATATATATATAGTGTATTTATATGTCATAAAATGTATACATTGTCATAACAATAAGCATTATGATAAACAAGTCAAAAAAACAAAGAAAGTATACATTGTCATAAAATTGTTTCATCAGGAATGAAAAATCAATGTAGTTGTAAGAAGTACAAGGAGTTACAAGAACTAAGAAGATACAACAAGTTGTAAGAATTGTTAGAGCTATAAAAATGTTGTAAAGACTTATAAGAAATCATAAGCGATAAGTTTATTGCAAAAAAGAAAAGGACTTATCAAGAGAGTGAGTAGAGGAAGGGCGGCGTATAAGAAGAATGATAATGAAAATTTTTTTAATCTAAATTTTAAACTACTCCGTTTTTGTTTAAAAAATAACTAGTCTGGATCCGTGCTATGCACGGTACATATTAAAGTAGACATTTTATAATATATACTATGCAAGTAATGAACCGATAGCCATTGTAGACATAGTTAATATTATAATTTAGGAAAGATGATAGAATAATAAATGAAAAATATATGTGGATAGCAACTTCATATATTGGGATGAATAACTAAAAACCACATGACTTATAAAAAGGTCTATAATAGAATGATAGAAATAGTAAATAGTGATTATGACAAAAGACACGCTAAATAACATGATGAGCAGTCAATCTATCACACCAATGATGAAGAATCCATCTCCTCCTTTTTATACCTACAGGGAAATAAAGTTTTAGAAATAATTTGAATGACAATGATGGGGTTGAAGTTTATATTTACACGTGATCTACCTGGTATACCTAACATTAGTCTTTCATAAGTAATAAACCTCTTCCTCCCAATAAACTGGTGTAATCAAAGCGTTAGGAACTTCTACTTCATAGTGACATGAGGGCTCCATGACAAATACCCCTGATTGACCTATGTAAACATCTATAATCGCATAAAGCGATAGATGTCCATATGGCTGTAGAAAATATTAACACAAGATAGTCAATAAAAGAATAAACTGTGTTAACTGTAATATGTAGGGAAAACTGTAATACCTACGATGCATACACATTTAACTGCGTAGTCGTCGTATGCAAAAGAATTCAAGCATCGTCATGAAGAATGGTAAACTCTCTACAATCTGTATTATCTTGCAAGAGAACTCTGAAGATATACCTATAAATTTAAATTGCACATGACAGTTATAATAATGCATATTTGGAAAAGTAGAAGAAAGTGCATAACTATAGGCAATCAAGTACGCAAACCTCTTTTGTGTCAAATACGTAAGAGTGATCACTTTTTTTTTGCAATTAGTACAGGCATCATAAATCAACGGGTGAATTTCAATGACGAAAGCAAAAAAGTCGGCAATATCTGACCTTCATATTGTGAACTATAAAGATTATGTTTTGTTAAAAGAATATATGTAAGCATAAAGTTACATTTGTAATTAGTTACATGTCTTTCCAATTTGGAATTTAACTTGGCAAAATATGTCAAGTTCATATCCAGGAGGTCATTCTTTGTAAATTGGCATTGACATTGATGGAGTCACCACTAATTAATAATAAGAATAGGAATGTAAGAAAAAGTCAATGAAGCACCTTGGGTGCCAAATCCAAAAATATTATGTTATCAGAATATATAATATTCCGCTAGACTGCTAGTAAGTCCAAACACCAGAATATGCAGGAATGCAATAGTAAGTCAAAATATGTTATATTAAGTAAACTAATTCAAAAAAAAAAAAAAAGAAGCACACATTGTGGTCTTTCATTAAACAAATTTGATAATGGGAACAATAACACATATATACATATATATGTTTCGAATTTGTAAAATCATACTTGTAAAAATTCTCCTAATCCTAACATTAAAAAAATATCATAAATATACTAAAAGGTGTTCACATGTGAACATTTACAACAATACCAATGAACTTATATAGACAAATGTGGTTATTAATTTACTTCCCTTGTTGGCTATCGAATATTAATTTCATTAACCTATTTAGTACCTTTCAACGTAGGATTAACATTCAAGGATTTGCCTAACTTAAATTTAACTAGGCTAGCTGCCAGTAAATGCTAATAATTTAAATAATTAGTGAAGTGCTGATAAAGAAGGTCAAATTTTGTAAAAGTTAGTAACATGATGGTGTCTTTCTTTAGGCCAAGAAGAGTTGCGTGAGAAAGAGTGTGTCATCATAGACATAATTCATGTTGACAATACATGTACTCAACTCAAATCCTTCCAATTTTCTGAAATTTGAATTATTCATGTCCAACAATCCTTAATTGAATGGTGTGAGGTGCTCACCCTCCCCTAAAACATTTAAAGGAGTGAGGAAATTTTAAGATAATTAAAATATAACCACTTAAAATACAACATAGCAAACATAGCAAGCAATTTCAAATGATATATAGACACCAGTATTTTTTTTAAGCATTCACACTTGAAAAACATAACTTTCCAAATCTTAAACTTGCAAGCTGTAATACGCAAATAATGTGGCACAATAGGCTTAGTTGCCTGATGGGAGCAGAGATTGTAAAATTGCACACACACACACACACACACACAAAACCATAAATGCCAGAATCAAAGTTGATAAGCCCTCCTCCAAGATAACTTTTCACTCTGTTACTGTTTAATAATTTTCTCCATATGGTACCATCGGAGTTACAAAAAATTATTGTCATCGTTCCACCAGAGTCAACAAAAGGTGTTCTCTCTCTTTTAAGTTCTAGTTGGACAAGAATTTTCTTTGTCGAAAGTGCTGTCCCGAAGGTTTCTTCATAACAAAAAATTATAGTCCATCCTGCCCAACCAATTAATCAGCATGTTGTCATGGACTTTGATATTCAAAGTTCAACCCCACCTCAGAACAATGCCAACATACCACATTTACTAAGCAAAGAATCCAATAGCATCCGACTGGGGGCATTCCCACAAATCATGCATCACACCATTACCCAATCTCAATGCAAAGTTTAAGTCTTGAACCACTTCAAATAATACACAGAATTTATAACATCAGAAGCAAAAGACCAGATTGCACAAAATCAATCAAATCAAATACGCAACATCAGAAGCAAAAACCATTAAAAAACCCACCCTCCATATAGGTTGTTACATCAATAATTAGCCTATTGTGAATATACAACAAATTCTGAAAGACCAATACCTATAGTTGGAGAAGATTGACCGCGAGAAACAGGTTCGAAAAGAATTGCTCCAAAGTATCCTGCAACAGAAAAATTGAAGACATCATACAATGACTCCGACTGACAAATTTAGCAAGGATGATCCACAAACTCATAAATGATGGACAATGCATAAATCCAAAGGTGTAACGTTTTTCCAATGTGATTATGTCTACCTCGCAAGATCAACCCGCTTGCAAAATGTGTGTTTAATAATCCAGTTGATTAGTTGCATACAGTGCAGGAGATAGAAGAGGAGGTTGTAAGATATGTATGAGATTGGGGTAATTGAAAGTATTGGAAGAATAGAAACAGTGCAGTATGAGGGGAAAACGTGAGCAGGGAGCAGTTAGGTATTTGTGAGTGGGTAGGGGCGACGTGGGGGGGGGGAGAGTTTGTGGGTGCATAGAAGTCTGTGGAT
>JAKOGI010000125.1:1052500-1065000 GCA_029747015.1 Carnegiea gigantea | reverse complement strand
AGATCCACCTTTCTGTCCCTGTACAAGCCCATGAGCCTTCTGAGGAGGTAAATCGCTTCTATGGTCGACCTGCCTAACATGAAACCAAATTAGTTCTCTGAAATCTCTACATCTCCTCGTAACCTTCTCTCAATCACCCTCTCCCATAGCTTCACAGTGTGGCTAAGCAGCTTGATACCCCTAAAGTTATTACAATCTTGAATATCCCCTTTGTTTTTGTACAGTGGGATAACGGTGCTGGCCCTCCACTCTCTGGGCATTTTAGCGGTCCTGAAAATAATATTGAAAAGCTCCGTTAGCCACTCTAGACCGACTTCCCTCATATACTTCCAAACTTCCACTGGTATCTGGTCCGGGCCCACTGCCTTCCCATTCGCCATCTTCTTCAAGGCCTCCCTAATCTCATCCTTTGTGTTGATTTAGAGAGTACACAACCACAACAGGGGGGTGAATTGTGGTGTCCGATTTTCGCAAGTTGCCGGCAAACAGTCTTAGGCCCTGTTCACACAGGTTGTTCCTGAGATAAGCAAAAGCAAAAATCCAACAAAATTAAATGCAGAAATAATGGACACAGGATTTTTACGTGAAAAACACCTCTAGCCCAACTGAGGTAAAAAACCATGACCTACTTCGTATAGGATTTAAACACTTCACTAAACGGGCTAATCACGTTACAATAGTAACACACCTTGTTATAAATTGCAACCCAGTAACCGTCTTCCCTAAGACAGATTACCCCACATCCAAAATCCCCTTGATTTGGACACACACTCAACTCACTTTTGTGAAAGAAGAGTATAAAGAAAAACACCTATTACAATGCTTCTCAACTAAGCTAATATAGGGTACAATGAAGTCCTAGTATGCCAACTTTGAAAGCTCAAATAACTCACTTACTAGACACGGTTTTCTTTTCAAACTTTTAAGCTCATGAACACTAAATTTTTCTCTTTGAAAACCGATGCTTCTAACGTTCTAAGAAGCGACTTTATATAGTGCTTGGAAAAACAATTCCTCAAATTTTTGGAAACTAAAATCCCTAAAGAATATAGAATTCTTTAGCCACAAGGATGAGGAAACATGAGCTGGAAACACTTCCTAAACCGTGTGCATAAGGCGGTGATTCTCAGCAACTAGCCCATGTTTTTTTCAACAACCTTATCCACTTGCCAAAAATTGGATATTCTTTTTATTCAAAAAAGATTTTGCAAATCCCCTTAGATTTTAATAATCGTTTTTAGGATAAGGGGTAAGATACTCCATAAAAAATCTTTCTTGCAAATCTTTGAAGAAGTTGCTCAAAATCCAAATAATAAAAATCGTGCAAAACAGTTTTTCACAGCTTATTCTAGAAACACCCTGATCACCCTGTTTCCAGGATTGTTCTGAAGGGTGATCCGAAATATTTACCAAAAGAAAACAAAACCGTTTCAAGTAAGTGGTAAGTTAAGAGTTTCTGATTGGCATATTAACAATAGTCTAAAAATATAAAACCAAATTAAATCAAGACATCTTGTTGTAACCACTAGTCATCTTGTAGAGAGACGAATCTGCTGCAAACACTTCACAGAACCTGTTCTTCACGGCTGCACTTATATCCTATGCTTCAAACACTTCACAGGATATGTTTCAAACACCTTACAGAGCCTGTTCCTCATGGTTGTTCTTACATCGCTGACTTGAGTACCTGTTCTTGATAACCCATTAGTCAAGCAGTTTTAATATATTGAAAAACAGCAGTAAGACCCTGTTGGTAAAGCCTGTTTAGAACAACAACAACTACTACAACACTTGGATTTGTTATCATCAAAACCTTATACATTCTAACAAATTCCCCCTTTTTGATGATGACAAACCAAGTGACCATATTGACTTTCTAGGGCAAGTGAAGTGATTAGTACCAATTTTTCAAATTCACATGAAGCAGTTTGTATCGAAAAGATTGTAAGAAACTTAACTCATCCATGGCAAAACTAAAACAATATTGGTCAACCTATCTTCCCCCTTTTGGCATCATTAAAAAGTAGGGGCGAACAGTCAAACAGAGGGGGTTTGCTATCACCACCACTTGGATAATGGAGGAAAGTCAACAGGCGATACACTCAAGTGTTTTGGTACGGTAAGGAGATTGGCCATCCTAGTCACACACAAGCAATTCGCAACAAAAGCAAGTAAGGCAAAGCCAATCAGAAATAAGATAACCTGTCATTTATCAAAGGAGTACAACAGAAAAGTACAAACGGAGAGGGAAGGAGAACCAAGAGAAGTTAGAGATAGCCTTTGAGAACAACAGATGGGAACGGCTTATGGGGGGTGATCAGGGAGCAGGAGGGGCAAATTTGGCAGAGAGGGAAGAAAGAAGGGCGAGGAGATCTTCATGGCGTTTAGCGTTTAGAGCTTTTTCCTCGTCCAGGGCAGCCTTTACAGCAGTAAGTTCAGCACTGGGTCGAGAGTTTTCTTCCAAAGCAGCCTCAAGCTTGACTGAGGAACTGCCAGGAACAGGAGGACGGGTTGTTCTGGTCCCCTGTTCTGAGGCAGACCCCTCAATTAAAGCATACCCACACCCCATAAGGGTGTTACTCCCAATCTCATCGACGAACTGAGCACCCACCTTCTTCCGTAGAGTCACCCCAAAGTGCTCAAACACACTAGTCAGGAAGAAGCCGTATCCCAGGTCATGTTCCTGGGAGGTGTTTGCAATTCTTGCTATGTGGCGAATCATAATGGCAGGAAGGTTGATTTGCTCTTCCTTGTCCATCAGATCCATCAAACATTGATCCATGGCATCAGCAAGATTGCGACCCTGGTCCCTGGGGATGACATTCTTAATGGTAAACCAGAATATCAATTGATGGAGCGATGTCATGTCCCATTTCTTCACGGACTTGGGTGTTTGGAGGCTTGATTGCTGGCTAAATTTTTGGGCGAGCTCCAGCAGCCTGGCTGTCCCGAGAATAGTCTTGTCTTCTCTCACATATATATCAAAGCCCGTGGAGGGAATCCCCAGAATTTCCCCTAATATCTTCGCATCAAAGTGAAGCGGTTTCCCATTAACAATACTTGTCACCACTCCGTCGGTGACAGTGCAGTTGGCATAGAACTCTGCTAACTCATGTACAGAACACCCCAACTGGGTGTTTGTAAACAACTCATACCACCCCTGTACACGCAGCTTGTGCAAAAACACCCCCAGATCCTGTTCCTCCAAATATTTTACCCTGATAATTTTGCCCCTGACTACCCGTCTCTGAAGCAGTTGGGTCAGTTTGGCTGAGATTGCAGACGGGGTAGACTTCTTGGCTCTTTTAGGTTGAGGCTCAGTAGGAGGGGCTTGGGTGGAGGCGTGTTTGAGAGAGGCTTTTCTCTTGGGAGTTTTGAGGGGTGATGGTTTGGAGGGTAAAGTGGAGGTCGATTTTGGTGCAGGCAGAGGCTTATCCTCTGAGGACTCTGAGAACGCGGGAGTGCCCTGTTTGAAGGCGGTGTTCTCAGTGTCGCTATCTGATGAAGGCTCAGAGGAGGAATCAATTTCCTCAACAACAAGGGATGACTGTTTGGCAGGACGAGGTGTGGAGTGGAAAGCAATTCGGGCTGATTTTCGAGTTGGCCTAGTTGTGGGTTTGGCCGAAGAGGGGATTTGTGGTTTTGGTTTGACGGGGGTTTCACTTTTTGAGGGTTCTTCAGTCTGGCCGCTTTTAGGTCTTGATGATGGTCGTGTTCTTGGCATTCTAGTACGCCGAGCCACAATTTTGTATCGTTTACGTTTCTCACCGGTTGGTGGTACCGGTGTGGCTTGTTCAGGCTTCACAGGAGACTCCTCCATTTGACCACTACTTCCCCCTTCTTCTTTTGACAAATCCTCCCCTAGGTCATCCCTGAAAACCTCAGGCCCTGTTTCTGGCCCTGTTTCCTGCTCTGGAAATAGCCCAAGTGAACTGATGTCATCTAGTCCATGATCGAACAGAAAGATTTCATCTAAAGGCCCAATTTCTCTTTCAGATGCCCCAACAGGTTCTTGGGGTTTACATGTCCCCGTTTCTCCAAACAAAATCAATTCCCACCCAAATTTGTAAGGGATGTCTTCCAATTTCAGATTCACTGTTCTAAAGTCGATGCTTTTCAAAAACCCAAAAGGTTTATAGACAATGGGTCGAGAAGGTTCAGTAGTTTTACCTTCCATGAGGGCCGTCAGAAATTGTGTAGGTGCAAACAGGGTTGTGGCTATTTGCAAGGCTGTGCCCTGTGTCTGATTGCCCTGAGTCAAGGTCGAGAAGCTCTCGGAGCTAATGGGAGACGCCATTTTTCAGAGGAAGGAGAGAGATTAGGGTTTCTTGAACAGAGTTTCAAAACAAGAGAGTTTCGGTGGAGGTGAGAGATTGAGCAAGAGAGCTTTAAAGAGAGAGAGAGACATGCGAAATCTTTAAAAGATTTTGCCTGTTTTGCAACGGGCTTTTGCATTTATTTAGGTCGCGCACGCCTCGGGAAGAGATTAGCAATTTTCAATTTGTTGCACATATTTGACAAACAAGAGGCGTACCTGTTCCTGGTGCTTGTTCTTGAGGTTACTTGCTGGGTAACATGGGACAATAAGGGCAATCTCATTAGACCTCAACGAGTGTCAGCAAGTTGCAAACCTCACATATGCTAAACATAGCACAGAAGTTGATTGCAAACAAAAATTTAACATGTTGTACCCGTCACTTTTAAATTTTGCAAACAGGGAGAGAGAACAGGTTGGTCAGGTTTTTCTAATTAAGCCTAGTTCGAGTCTATTCCTTTCAAATTGTTCTCTACCCAATGCTTTTGTAAATATATCAGCAATTTGATTTTCAGTGGCACAAAAATTCATTGAGATCACTCCTTTTTCAACATTGTCTCTTAGAAAATGATGGCGAATGTCAATATGTTTTGTTCTTTTGTGTTGACATGGATTTTTGGCAATGTTAATTGCACTTATATTGTCACAATAAATAGGAATACATCCTATGTCAACACAAAAGTCCTTGAATTGTTGTCTTATCCATAATAACTGAGCACAACAAGATGCAGCTGCCACATACTCAGCTTCTGCTGTGGACAAGGCAACAGAGAGTTGTTTCTTAGTTTCCCAAGATACCAAACAAGGTCCAAGAAAGTGAGCCATACCTGAAGTGCTTTTTCTATCAACCAAGAAACCTGCATAATCAGCATCAGCATACCCAACAAGATCAAAGTTGCAACCTCTAGGATACCATAAGGCTAGATCAGGTGTATGTTTTAAGTATCTTAAAAATCCTTTTTACAGCCTTAAGATGAGTTTCTTTAGGGTTAGACTGAAAACGTGCACATAGACCAACACTGAAAACAATGTCAGGTCTACTAGCCGTCAGGTATAGGAGTGACCCTATCATGCCCCTATATGATTTCTCCTCAACTGAGGGACTACCATCATCCATTACCAACCTGGTTGAGGGAGAGATGGGAGTATCAATGGGCTTGGCCGACTTCATCCCAAAACGCTTAAGTAACTCCTTGATATATTTTTGTTGCAGATCATGGTGCCGTTTGAAATTTGCTTGATTTGTAAGCCTAGAAAGAAATTAAACTCACCCATCATGCTCATTTCAAACTCACTCCTCATCATTTTTGAAAATTCATTGCACAAATCATGATGAGTTGCACCAAATATGATGTCATCGATATATACTTGGACAATCAACAAATGTTCCCCCTTAGATTTTAGAAACAAGGTATTGTCTACCTTGCCTCTTGTAAAACTATTTTCTAATAAAAACCTTGACAACCGCTCATACCAAGCTCTAGGGGCTTGTTTCAAACCATAAAGTACTTTGTCAAGTTTGAAAACATGGTTAGGAAATTCATCACTTTCAAAACCGGGGGGTTGTTTGACATACACTTCTTCTTTAAGGTATCCATTTAGAAACGCACTTTTGACATCCATTTGATACAACTTGATCTCCATGTGGGCTGCAAAGGCTATCAAAATTCGAATGGCTTCCATCCTTGCAACAGGTGCAAAGGTCTCTTCATAATCAATTCCCTCTTCTTGGTTGTAGCCTTGAACCACCAGCCGGGCCTTGTTCCTAGTGCCTGTTCCGCACTCATCTAGCTTGTTACGGAACACCCACTTGGTTCCAATGATTGTTCTATCCTCTGGCCGTGGCACAAGGTGACATACCTTGTTCCTTTCGAACTGATGGAGTTCTTCTTGCATGGTTGTGACCCAATCTGAATCTGCAAGGGCTTCATTAATATTCTTAGGCTCAATTTTTGAGAGAAAAGCATAGGAAGCACAGAAATGTTTGAGTCTAGATCTAGTTTGAACTCCTGCATTAATATCAGACAAAATTTGATCAAGAGGATGTGAACTTTGGTATTTCTATGATCGTGGTGAAAGTGGGTTCACATACTCGCTCTCCATCCTAGCTGGAATACTCGGTGAAACAAGTTCAGAACCTGTTCCTAAGCCTGTTTGGGAGCTTGTTTCTGAAATTATCTCAGAAGGGTTCGGCTGATGTTGTCCCGAACAGGGTTCCACCCTGTTTCCCCCTGTTTGGTTCACACCTTACTTACCTTCCTGAAGAACAGCTTCAGGCCTTGATCCCTCAGGTTGATCCTTACCTTGATCATCTTGAAACAGCACGTCTTTTCTAACAAGACCTAGTTCGAGGTCTTCCTCCTGTGTATCATTCTCACTTAGAGAGTTAGTTTCATCAAAAAGCACATGCACACTTTCCTCAACACACAAGGTTCTCTTATTAAACACTTTGTACGCCTTACTATGTGAGGAGTAACCAAGCAATATTACTTCATCACTCCTTGGATCGAATTTCCCTAAGGCATCTTTTCCATTATTATGCACATAACATTTACAACCAAAACTCTCAAATGCATAATATTAGGTTTTCTTCCCTTGAAAAGTTCATAAGGAGTTTTGTTAAGAATAGCTCTGATCATGCATCTATTTATAATGTAATATGATGTATTCAAAGCTTCAGCCCAAAAGTTTCTAGGAAGACCACTAGCAACAAGCATTGTTCTAGTCATGTCCTCTAGAGTGCGATTTTTGCGTTCTACCATCCCGTTCTGTTGGGGTGTTCTTGGAGCTGAAAAATTATGATCAACACTATGCTCATTACAATAATCAATAAAGCTCGAATTTTCAAATTCTGTACCATGGTTAGACCTTAGGCATACCAAAGAGTGTCCTACCCTCTTTTCAGTCTTTTTAATGAAAGTAAGAAATGTTTTAAAAGTTTTATCTTTAGAAGCCAAAAACAGGGTCCAAGTGAAACGAGAGTAGTCATCCACTATCACAAGCACATATCTCTTACCACCTCTGCTCATGATCCTCATTAGACCACATATATCCATATGTATCAATTCAAGAGGTCGAGTAGTGCTTACACACCTTTTAGATTTAAATAAATTTCTGACTTGTTTGCCTTTGGCACATGCATCACATACCTTGTCATCATTGAATTTGATGGAAGGTAAGCCAACCACTAAGTCTTTGGGTACAAGTTTGTTCAATAGTGAGTAACTTGCATGACCTAGTCTTTTGTGCCAAAGCATAACATCATCATTTAAAGCACTCAAACAAGTCAAATTATTTTGGGGAAGAGTAGAAATACACACTTTATAAATATTTTTGTGTCGCTTCCCCCTCAACATAACATCTCCTGTGTTCATGTTTACAACCAAGCAACGTGTTGGAGAGAACACTACTAGGTTGTCTTTGTCACACAGTTGGGACCCACTTAGCAAGTTGTGTTTTAATCCATCCACAAAATAAACATTGTCAATTGAATGGGAGAGTGACTCACCTATCTTACCTATACCGATAATTGTCCCGGATTTACCGTTTTCAAATGCCACACTCCCTCCTTCTGAAGCTGTAAGTGAGAGAAAATTGGATTTTTCACCAGTCATATGCCTCGAACACCCACTATCAACATACCACAGCTGCCTGTTCCCTAGGGTGTTCCCTACGCTGTTTGCTGGGTTGTTTGCTGGGTTGTTCTCTCTTACTTCAGCCTGTAAAACAGATCATAGGTTAGTTTTGGGAACCCAGATCCACTTGGGTCCCATTCCTTTAGAGGTACAAATCTCATCTTTCCTAACCCATATTTGTTTTAAATACACTGAGTTTCTTTTAATGACATATTTTCTTGAGGGATAAGTATGACGATAATGGCCCATTTTACCACAGTGATAACATACAATATTCTCAGATAATCCTACATATTTTCTATTCACTGGGTAGGTCATCTTAGGCACAAAACCTAGTCCTCTTCTATTTTGACTATGATGGGTGTTTAACCATTCAGGTGCTTGTGAGAACCTGTTCCAGAGCTTGTTTGTGGCAAGGTCTGATTTCATTTGTTTTATTTTCTCAAGCAAGTTTTTATTTTCTACAAGCAAGGACTCGACCTTACCTTTTAAGTCAAGGAATTCTTTTTCCAGCTCAGTCAGTTTAGTAGAACAAGTCTCTTCTTTCATGAGTAGAGTTTCTTTAAGCACATTGATGTTTTCATGTAAGGCAAGAGTCTCTTTGTCAACTTCAAGTTTTTCCAATTTAAGGGTTTCATTTTCAAGTTCTAGATCTCGAACATCCCTTTTTAATTCAGCACATATATCCATTATAGTGTACACTAATTTCTCAAGAGTTGATTTATTTAGACTACGTACCTTGTTCTTGAGTTGAGTCAGACTATCTGTTGATCCATCATCTGAATCAGTGTCATTTCTTGCCATGAGTGCTACATCAGCTTCCCCAACTTCAGACCCTTCCTCATCCTCGCTTGAGTCTCCCCAGGCCGCGAGCATAGCTTTTGAGAACCTTTTCGCTGAGCTGCTTACACCCTGTTTCCTCCCCTGTTTTCTAGGGTATTCGGGTTCTTGTTCTTCCTTGTGCAGTGGGCAGTTTCTCACAATGTGGTCCAGTTTGCCACACTTGAAACACCCGGAGAACTGCTCCCGAGAGGTGTTTCTGGCCTTGCTGAAGTCCTTCCTTTTGCTATTTTCTTTGATTTTCTTGAAGAACTTCTTGAACTTTTGAGTGATCATGGCAATCTCCTCCTCATCAGAATCAGAATCAGAATCATCTTCTAAGGCCTTTAGTGCAAGACCTCGATCTCTCTTTATCTCATCTTTCTGTTGAGAATTTTTCCTAAGTTCATACGTTTGGAGGTTGCCAATAAGCTCATCTAGGGTGATCTTGTTCATGTCCTTAGCTTCTTGGATGGCCGTGACTTTCGCTTCCCAAGAATGAGGTAAAATTCTGAGGATTTTCCTCACCAATTCTTTGGTGGTGAAGGATTTTCCCAGGGATTTCAACTCATTTGTTATACGAGTGAAGCAAGTGTACATGTCCATCACACTTTCACGATCACCCATCTTAAACAGCTCATATTTTCTCATAAGCAATTCAATCCGGGATTGCTTTACCTTATTGGTCCCTTCGTGAGCTATTTGCAAAGCATCCCAGATCTCCTTGGCCGACTCACATTCAGATATGCGAGTATATTCATCAGGACCTAGGCCGAAATATAGAAGTTTCTTGGCTTTGGCATTCTTCTCCATCATTTTGTAATCTTCAGTATTGAATTCTTTAGGCTCCTTGGGTATTGACTTTTCATCTTCAGTTATTTTCTTAGGGATGAGTGGTCCATTCTTGATGAGCATCCACAACTCATAGTCCTCGGTTTGAATGTAGTTTTCCATCCTATTCTTCCACCAACCATAGTGCTGGCCATTGAAGTATGGTGGTCGAGTTATGGATTGACCTTCAAGCATGCCTTGTGGGGTACTCATCTTCAAGGATTTCTCAAGGTGTTAGCCTTTCAAAGGAGAACCTACTCTGATACCACTTGTTGATTTAGAGAGTACACAACCACAAGAGGGGGGTGAATTGTGGTGTCCGATTTTCGCAAGTTGCTGGCAAACAGTCTTAGGCCCTGTTGGCACTGGTTGTTCCTGAGATAAGCAGAAGCAAAAATCCAATAAAATTGAATGCGGAAATAATGGACACAGGATTTTTACGTGGAAAACACCTCTAGCCCAACTGAGGTAAAAAACCATGACCTACCTCATGTAGGATTTAAACACTTCACTAAACGGGCTAATCACGTTACAATAGTAACATACCTTGTTACAAATTGCAACCCATGTAACCGTCTTCCCTAAGACAGGTTACCCCACGTCCAAAATCCCCTTGATTTGGACACACACTCAACTCACTTTTGTGAAGGAAGAGTATAAAGAAAAACACCCTATTACAATGCTTCTCAACTAAGCTAATATAGGGTACAATAAAATCCTAGTATGCCAACTTTGAAAGCTCAAATAACTCACTCACTAGACACGGTTTTCTTTTCAAACTTTTAAGCTCATGAACACTAAATTTTTCTCTTTGAAAACCGATCCATCTAAGGTTGTAAGAAGCGACTTTATATAGTGCTTGGAAAAACAATTCCTCAAATTTTTGGAAACTAAAATCCCTAAAAAATATAGAATTCTTTAGCCACAAGGGATGAGGAAACATGAGCTGGAAACACTTCCTAAACGGTGTGCATAAGACGGTGATTCTCAGCAACTAGCCCATGTTTTTTTCAACAACTTTATCCACTTGCCAAAAATTGGATATTCTTTTTATTCAAAATGATTTTGCAAATCCCCTTAGATTTTAATAATCGTTTTTAGGATAAGGGGTAAGATACTCCATAAAAAATCTTTCTTGCAAATCTTTAAAGAAGCTGCTCAAAATCCAAATAATAAAAATCGTGCAAAACAGTTTTTCGCAGCTTATTCTGGAAACACCCTGATCACCCTGTTTCCAGGATTGTTCTAAAGGATGATCTGAAATATTTACCAAAAGAAAATAAAACCATTTCAAGTAAGTGGTAAGTTAAGAGTTTCTGATTGGCATATTAACAAGAGTCTAAAAATATAAAACCAAATTAAATCAAGACATCTTGTTGTAACCACTAGTCATCTTGTAGAAAGAAGAATCTGCTGCAAACACTTCACAGAACCTGTTCCTCACGGCTGCACTTATATCATATGCTTCAAACACTTTACAGGACATGTTTCAAACACCTTACAGAGCCTGTTTCTCATGGTTGTTCTTACATCGCTGACTTGAGTACCTGTTCTTGATAAACCATTAGTCAAGCAGTTTTTAATATATTGAAAAATAGCAGTAAGACCCTGTTGGTAAAGTCTGTTTGGAACAACAACAACAACTACAACACTTGGATTTGTTATCATCAAAACCTTACACATTCTAACACTTTGTTATAAGGTCGCACGCTCGCTGGTCGAAACACCTATCACTACACTCTCCGCTTCTACTACAGTCATCTCCCACCCCTTCCCCATTAAGGAGTTTAGCAAAGAACCTTTGCCATCTCTCATTAATTTCGGCATCCTCAGTCAACACCTTACCCTCTTCGTCCTTGATGCACCTCACCACTCCTAAATCCCTAGTCTTCCTTTCCCTCGCCCTTGCCAGTTTAAAAACCTCCTTCTCCCCTTCCTTTGTCCCCAACTATGGTGCAGTCTATCAAACGCCTGACTCTTTGCTACTGCCATCGCTTTCCTGACTACCTTCTTGGCCGCCTTGTATCCACTCCTCTTTTACTCCCTCTCTTCCTCCGAACCGCTGCTCATGAACTCCGCGTAAGCCTCTTTTTTTGCTTTGACTTTCTCCTTTACCTCTTCATTCCACCATCAGGCACCCTCCATCTTGTTGCCGCCTCCCTTGTAAAGACCTAGGTTTCCTTGGCCGACCTTCGGATACAATCTGTGACAGCCTCCCACATCGAATCGGCGTCTTCTGCCCTCCTCCAAGCTCTCTCCTCGGCGATTCTCTCTGCTATTAACCCTGCTTTCTCCTTCGTAAGGGTCCACCACTTAATTCTGGGTTCCCCGACTCTCCTCTTCGTCCTCTTAGGACACTTGAACTCTGCATCCAAAACCAGCAACCTATGTTGAGTTCCCAGAAATTCGCTGGGAATCACCTTGCAGTCCTTACACGATCTCCAGCTGTCCTTCCCCATTAGGAAGTAATCGATCTGGGTCATGCAAGAGCCGCTCTTAAAGGTCACTAGGTGGTCCTCCTTCTTCTTGAAAAACGAGTTGGCCACCAACAAATCAAAGGCCACCGCAAAGTCCAGCACAGAGACCCCTCCCGCGTTTCTCTCTCCAAAACCGAAGGCCCTATGGACCCCATCATATCCAGCTACCCCCGCGCCAATATGGCCGTTAAAGTCTCCTCCTATGCACAGTTTCTCGCTCCGAGGAACCTCGTAGGTGACTGCATCCAAATCCTCCCAGAAGAGCTTCTTAGTATCCTCCGGCACGCCTATTTGGGGCGCATACACACTCACCACATTTACGAAAACTGGGCCCATCAAAACCTTAATGGCCATAATCCGGTCGCTCTTACGCCGCACTTCGACCACCTGGTCCGCCAAATCCTTTTCAACCAGGATGCCAAC
>JAKOGI010000125.1:1027500-1047500 GCA_029747015.1 Carnegiea gigantea | reverse complement strand
ATATATATATATATATATATATATATATTCTCTTCTCTTCCTTTAATGAGTGAGCCAAAACCTTCTTACAAATTGTGGTAAAGAGCTGATTTTCTAATGAAAATATGAGCAACTTTAGCTATCGTCAAGCTAAAAACTACACTTTACCGATTGTATGGATTATCATCAACACACCCACATGGTTAGCTTGTCAAAAAGACAAGCCAATCATTCCGTACATATCTAGAAATATGGCAACTCCCCCACTTTAGCTAGAAGATGTGCATGATTAATGTCTGTTTAAAAATTGATGATTTTCAAGTATCGACTGTATTTAAATAGTTAGGTAGGATAAGGTTTTGTGTAGGATGAGTGCATAGAAGCGTTGTTTATGTCTCTCTCAGAATTGATCACCAAATATAATATTTATGATCACTGAAATTAAAACTATTGATCACCAAACATATCAAACACAGACCTTGTTTATAATATAATCTTTTTACAATATTAGTTGGTGATCAATAAATGCAGTTTGTAATATAATCTTTGTTTATTATAAACTATACACTCAATTCTAGTTAGATGAGCTTTATTTGTTACAATCTCAGCTTTATTTTCATGAAATGTCATCCTATATGCTTTTATTTATGATATTAGTTAGTGATCAATACATTCAATTTTTAGTTATCACCAGAATTATGTTTGGTGATCAATTAAACTATGTATGGGAATCATTAAAAGCATGTTCATTGATCACGAGCCATATCTTCGATTATAGTTAGAAAAGGCTGTATTTTTGATGTATTTGTGCTTTAATTTTATTAAAAAATATAATATGTCTTTTTACTTATAATCTAAATTAGTGATCGATAGTTTTGTTTTCAGTGACCATCAGTAGTCTGTTTGGTGATCAATCCTAGGTGACAGATAGATAACACCCCCATGCGCTCATCCTACTCATCTCACATAGTAGCTCATCCTAACTAAATAACCCCATGTGGGTGTGTAGTCAAGTTTATTTAAGATATTGTGTATTTAATATATTACATCTATTATTTTGGTCTGTAATTTAATTTAAATTTGCTTTCTCAATTCTCTTGTATACATACAATAATTTCTTATTTATATGCAAATTTTTATATTTTATATTAATTTATCTAATTTTGTCTAAATATGTTAGTTTAATTCAATTGCTATTATTCTCATAGCTTTTTATAAAATATTCCAATTTTGAGTTACTTTTGTAAATCATCTTCTAAGGCCCTGTTCTTTTTGTTGGTATATCCAAATTGGGATTTACCAACTTTAACTAACTTCAACACACATCAACTCACTTCATGAGCTTCATTGAAAAATATCAATTTCAACCCACTTCAATCAACTTGAACTCAATCAACCCACTTCAACCCACTTTCCATTATTTTAACCGATTTCTACCCATCACCCAAAAAAAAAAAAAAAATTCAACCTACTTCAACTTACTTTAATCAACTGCAACTCATTTCAACCCATTTCAAAAGAAAAATACCCACTTTAACCTTCTTTAACCCACTTCAATCAATCTCAATCAACTTTACCCATTTACAAATCCATATTTCCTAACAACAAAAACAGACCCTAAAGGCATATTCTTTTCGTTGGAAAATAGAGGTTGAAAGATGGATGAAGTTAGTTGAAGTGGATCGAAATGAGTTTTTTTTTTTGTTAAAGTGAATTAAAGTGGATTGAAGTAGATTGAAATTGGTATATTTTTTTATATGATGACTAGAAGTTGATTAAAATAGTTGGTTAAAATGGGTTGAAATTAGTTGAAATAGGTTAAAGTTGACATTTTTTATTAAAGTTCGTAAAGTGGTTAAAATGAGTTGAAGTGGGTACATTGAAATTTACCAATGAAAAGAACAGGGCCCTAATTAAAGATATTTACAAATACTTAGCTTTTAAAATTAATTTGGAGTGAACTTATAAATTATTTTTCTAATTAAATGTATTCCCAAATACGTGCCTCTGAGAATTAATTTTGAATCATTATCTTCAAATTAAAGATTTTCAATATTTGCCTGCAAAATTAGAGTGATTTTTGTAAGAGAATAAACTATATTCTAATTAAAGTTACATTCCTAAATACTTACTTTTTTTTAGGCAATCAAATGCTTACCTTTTAAATTAATTCTAAACTGATTTTGTAATTTAACAAGAATTTTTTTAAAGAGAATGGAGTACTGGGTGGGGAAGCTATAGGAGGAGGACAATCAGTAGAAGTACAACAGCAGGAGAATGAAGGATTGGGGTTGGAGGCAGTGAGGAGGGGTCAAGGGCATGAACGAAAAGTTCCACGACAGATCCTCTGGTGGACTAACGCTTGCCATCAAAAGGACCACCGCAAGTAAGAGGAACACTTAAATAAAAAATACGAATCAAACAACACTAATATTTAAGTAAACTTCCCATCCACCTCTTTCCACAGACGGACACAGGTGACGCTTTAATAGCAACCCCCCCCCCCCCCCCCCAAAAAAAAAAAAAAACCGCCCCACCAAAACTTAAACACATCCACAGCCTTTGGCTGCAAATATGCTTATGAGCAAAACCTAATCTAGTTGAAGCAGAGGAATCTCTAGAATGGATTCTTTCAGTCTAGGGATCAGTCAGTTTAGTTAGGCTTATTCTAACTTGGATAATGCCTCATAATTTCCATCAAATGCACTTCACAACATGAAAAAAAAGAAAAAAAATAGTAATATCAGAATTTGAAACCCAGCTCAAAGGAAGAGAACGTAGGAGTGAACCAGGAAATTCTACATAAAATTCAGACTCTACATTTTTGAACTTTTCTATTAATCATATAAACCTGTATATTGTCACACTACAAACAAATGTGGATCCATAGTCTAATTGATCTAATAATAATAATACATAGAAGGATACATAAATTAAAAACTCCTCTGCTTCCAGACCATAATGAACCTCAACATTTTTTGGTAATAAAATACGCTAACATACCAATTGCTGACTTACTTAGTAATCACAACGATTTTGATAAAACACAAAATTAGAGACTTAGATGTTGCATGAAAAGAAAAGCCATATATACTAGTAGAATCATAAAGAAAATTATGGAGAAAATATGAAAGATTGTATATCAAAATTATTTGATTGGACATTATCAAAGATTGCATGCATCTCAAATTTATTTGATGATATCAAAGATTGTATGCATATCACATTTATTTGGTTGAAAATACTGTATGCAATATTATTTAAAGGCAAAGATATCATAAGATTAATTATGCATGCTAGGCAAGAGACAATATGGAAAATATTATTCAATTAAAAAGGATTTTATTTGATTAAATAATTCTATCCTTGATTCTAGCCATGACAAAATATTGTCCTTATTTGATTGGAATATTTTAGCAATATTACTTGATTGGAATATTCTTTTTGAATTTCAAACTTGATCTCATAAAGATTATATTGCATGATTTTATTTTATTGCAACATAATATATTTTGTTGCCAAGCTTCGAAGAGATTCAAGAGAAGAGATTGTGAGCATATACTTTCTTATTGGAGAAGATCATAAGATAAAATCAGAATATCTTTGATGAGACACTTCCTTATTGAATGATGGGAGTCACAACTTGCAAGGCTATAAATACTTATCACAAGAGCAAGAGTAAGATGATCCAAGCAATCACACAAGCAAGTTGCAATCATACTACACTGAGCTATACATTTGCAAATTCCTTTGAGTCTTGAATTGTAATCAAAAGTCTTGAGAGATCTTGAGGAATTCTTATTAAGGAGTAAACAAGGGAGTTGGTGTAAGGTCACAACTCCTCCCAAACTTAAATCAGTGGTTGATTCAAGTAGCTGTGATATCTAGAGTGTGGTACTCTAAAAGAAAGTGTGAAGGTTCATCTTAATAAGAAAAGTAGAGCGTTGAATTCTAGAGTTGGATAACTCTAGAAGGGGAGCTAAGCTTGTTGAGGCCTAATCTCGTTAAAATATCCTTGAGTTTTGTTTCTCTTTTATTTCAGTTCTTACTTTGAGTTTTGGTTTTAATTTTCTAAGAAATCCCTATTTACCCCCCTCTAGGGTAATCTAAACCTTCAATTGGTATCAGAGCAAGCCCCACACTCTTTGACCTAACAGTCGAGTGGGTGACGATCATGGCCTTTTCTGGTGATATCAATATCGAAGGAAGATCTACTGTTAGACCTCCATTATTTAAAGGATCCAATTTCTCCTACTAGAAAAACGCTATGCGAATTTTTATTGAATATACTGATATGGAACTGTGGGAAATTGTAAACAATGGGCCTTATGCTATTCCTAAAATAAAAAATGACAAAGGAGAAGATATTGATAAACCAAAGGATCAATACACGAGTGCTGACTGGGAAAAACTTACAAAAAACTCAAAGGCCAAACACATACTTTATTGTGGTTTAGATGCTAATGAATATAACAGAATTTCTGCCTGTGATACAGCTAAAGAGATCTGGAGCAAGCTGACTATTACCTACGAAGGAACAAGCCAAGTCCGTGAGACAAAGATGAACATGTTTGTTCATCAATATGAACTGTTTAAAATACAGGCTGATGAATCAATCAAAGACATGTTTACTCGCTTCACTGACATCACCAATAACTTGAAGTCCCTCGGAAAGACCTATACTAATGAAGAAATAGTGAGGAAGATCCTTCAGTGTCTCCCTAAAAATAAGTGGGGCCCAAAGGTCACTGCTATTGAGGAAGCACAAGATCTGAAAAAGCTTGAACTAGACGATCTTCTAGGGACGCTTCCAACTCATGAGATCGACCTTAAAGAAGATGAAGGCGGCAGTTTTAAGAAAGGGATAGCCTTAAAAGCCTCAAAAGAAGATTGCTCTTCAGATGAGGAGGAACCTGAGGATAATGATGAAGAAGCCTTCTTCTTGATTGTGAGAGGTCCCAACAAAATAGGTCTAAGAAAGAAGTTCAACCATAAAAGCTTCAACCAGAAAGGATCCACATTTAAGAGAAATGAGAAAGGTAAGTCCTACAACAAAAATGAAACTAACGTCAGTGCTTGTTATGGTTGTGGTGTACCAGGTCACATGCTGAAGGACTGCCCCCTACTTTAAAAAGTAGGAGAAAGAAGAAAATTCAAAAAGGAAAGAGAACAAGAAAGCCTGATAGCTGCTTGGAGTGACAGTGAATCAAGTGAGAGTAATGAAGAACATGTGGTTAACACATGTCTTATGGCTAAGGACATGTAAGAAGAAGAGCAATCTGAATATGGAAGCACTGATGAGGTAGACATATCATCCCTGTATGACTGTTCCAAAGATGAATTAATCGATGCATTAATCAGCTTTGCCAAACTAGAAGAAAATATATGTCTAAATACAAAGAGCTTAAGAAAAGGGTAAGACAACTATGCAAGAAAAATGTAGATATAGGAAAATTGAATAATGACCTTCAAGTAAAAGTTAAGGACCTAGAGGCTAAAAATATAGAACTATCAACCAAGTGTGATGTAAATCACAAGACAATTCTTAAATTTACTCAAGGACAAGAAAATCTAGACAAACAGCTTTGTACTCAAAGGACAGCATTTAACAAAGAAGGCCTTGGATATAATCACTCTAACCAAAAGAAAATCTATAAAAACTTCTTTGTAAAACCCACACTACATAAAGATAACACCAGGACTTGTAATTATTGTTCAAAGGAAGGCCACCTGAATTATTCTTGTCCACTCAAAAAAAGGTCTTCTAAAATCATTTAAATTTGGGTCCCCAAAGGAACAAGACCTCCTAATTTGATTGCTTATGATTTCAGATCTAGATTTAATGCCAAAAGTACAAGGAAGGGTTGATTTTCTGTTTTACAGGTGTGCCTGAAGTCTGGGAAAGATCTATGGTATCTCGACAGTGGGTGTTCAAGGCACATGAGTGAAAATGCTTCCCTGTTCACCAAAATCAAAAAGAATGGACATGGGAGTGTCACATTTGGAGATAAAAGCATAGGTAAAATAATTGGTGTTGGAAGAATAGGTAAAGATCCCACTAATTCTATTGATAATGCCTACTTAGTCGATGGATTAAAATTCAACCTACTAAGCATATCTCAATTATGTGATAAAGGAAATCTTGTAACCTTTAACTCTACCCACTGCATTATCAAAAATACGAAAGCGGAAAAAATTACCCTTCATAGACCTAGAATAGATAATATTTATGCAATTGATATTGACAATATCCTCCCACAAAACCTATCATGTTTTAAAGCATCACAACATGAGGATAAATGGTTATGGCATCGAAGACTGGGTCATGCTAGCATGCATACCATTAAGAAACTGGCTAAAAAGAAATTAGTAAGAGGTAGCTTCCTAAATGTAATTTTAAATATGATCATATATGTGATGCATGTGCTAAAGGAAAACAGGTTCGTAGCTCCTTCAAGTCAAAAAATAACATTAGCACATCTAGACCTTTGGAACTTCTGCATATAGACTTAGGTGGACCAATATCTACGCAAAGTTTAGGACATAGTAAATATATTCTTGTCATTGTTGACGATTATTCTCACTTCACGTGGGTCTCTTTTCTAAAAGAAAAGAATGAAGCATTTAGAGAATTTTCAAAACTCTGTAAACAATTACAAGTTTATAAGAACTCACATGTCACATCTATAAGAAGTGATCATGGTAGAGAATTTGACCAAAAAGACTTTACTGAGTTTTGCAATAATCACAGAATTGCTCATAATTTTTCTGCACCCCATACACCTCAACAGAATGGTGTAGTTGAAAGAAAAAATAGAACACTAGAAGATATGGCCCGAAGTATGATGTGTAAAAGCAATGTTTCTCAAAACTTTTGGGCTGAAGCCGTGAATACTGCAAACTATGTTCTAAATCGTTGTCTAGTTCGACCAATTCTAAAAAAGACTCCTTATGAGTTGTTTAAAGGTAAGCGTCCTAACATTTCACACCTAAAACCCTTTGGATGCAAATGTTTTGTCCATAATAATGGTAAAAACAATCTAAGTAAATTCGATGCTAGAAGTGATGAAGGAATATTTGTGGGATATTTCATGCATAGTAAGGCCTATAGAATTTTTAACAAACATACCAGAACCATTGAAGAAAGTATACATGTGGTTTTTGATGAATCTAATGATGGTGCGTTAAGTGATTCTATAGCCAAGAGTTTAAATCTCAACAAGTATGATGACGATGAAGAGGAAGCAGAAAAGCAAGAAAATCCCACTATTGAGCAACAACAAGAAACACACAACGGTTCCTCACCCCGAGATGAAGAGGAACCTACAAGTGAGGATGATTTGCTTCCAAATACATCCCAACAGGAGGTAAATCAAAAGCATTTCAAATATAAATCATCTCACCCAATGGACAACCTCCTAACTGATATATTCACAGGTATAAAAACACGCTAACCTCTGCGTAACTTTTGTGCATTCTTTGCTTTTGTGTCACTAATACAACCAAAAAATCACTTAGAAGCATTAAGTGATGCAAATTGGATCAATGCTATGCAAAATGAATTAAATCAATTCGAAAGAAATCAAGTATGGACACTTACAACTAGACCTAGTGACCATCCAGTTATAGGAACTAAATGGGTGTTTAGAAATAAATTGGACGAAACCGGTAATGTCATAAGAAATAAAGCAAGACTAGTGGCTAAGGGATACAATCAAGAAGAAGGTATCGATTTTGATGAAACCTTTGCCCCTATAGCAGGCTAGAAGCAATAAGAATACTATTGGCATTTGCATCATATATGAATATAAAACTATATCAAATGGATGTAAAATGTGCATTCCTAAATGTATATCTATAAGAAGAGGTTTATGTTGAACAGCCCCCCGAGTTTGAAAATCTAGATTTTCCTTAACATGTTTATAGACTTCAAAAAGCCCTTTACGGTCTAAAACAAGCCCCTAGGGCTTGGTATGCGACGTTAAGCAAGTTTCTTTTAGAACATAATTTTAAAAGGGGGCTCATTGATAAAACATTATTCACCAAAACCAAAGGTCAAGACTTCATAATCATTCAAATTTATGTAGATGATATACTTTTTGGGGCTACCCATAACTCTCTTTGTGAAGAATTTTCCAACCTCATGAGAAAAGAATTTGAGATGAGCATGATGGGCGAATTAAATTTTTTCTTAGGTCTTCAAATCAAGCAATGCAACGATGGTATATTCATTAATCAAAGCAAATACGTTAATAAACTCCTAAAAAAAATACAAAATGGATCAAGTTAAGCATGCTAAAACTCCTATGGTTACAAATGAAAATTAGACCTTGACTAAGATGGTAAACCAGTTAGTGAGAAGGTCTATCGAGGCATGATTGGATCATTATTGTATCTTACTGCTAGTCGTCCAGACATTGTGTTTACTATCTACTTATGTGCTTGATTTTGGGCCTCACCTAAAGAATCTCATTTAACTTGTGTGAAAAGGATTTTTAGATACCTAACAGGGACTACAAATCTAAGACTATGGTACCCTCGAGAGGGAGATTTTTCTTTAGTGGGATATACTGATGCAGATTATGCAGGATATAAAGTCGATAGAAAAAGTACATCAGGCACTTGTCAGTTTCTTGGGCCAAGCCTAGTTTCATGGCATTCCAAGAAATAAAATTCTATCGCACTTTCTATGGCTGAAGCAGAATACATCGCTGTTAGCGCTTGCTGTGTACAACTATTTTGGATAATGCAGTAATTACGAGATTTTGGCATAAATCTCAAAGAAGTTCCAATTAAATGCGATAATAAAAGTGCTATCAATATCGCAAAAAATCCAGTTCAACATTCTCGAACCAAGCATATAGAGGGACTTATCATTTTATTCAAGATCATGTTGAAAAAGGACATGTCACCTTAGCTTTTGTACCTACAGACTCTCAACTAGCTGATACTTTTACCAATCCATTAAGCGAAGATCGCCTCAATTTTATTCGACATGAACTTGGAATGCTAAATCTTGATGCATAAATTGAGGGGGAGCCCTCTCTTATTACTAACCTTGTTCGCTAAGTGAAAATTCAGGACTCAATGCTTTTTTGCATCTTTTGAATGTATCGATTCCTATAAAACCATTATCGGCCATACTGAATCAGCAATGAGGTACGTCACTATGACACTTGATTCTATTGACTCGGCATGAAAATTTCATTTCAATGCCTTGAGCTAAATTTAGTACATAACAAATTGAGCAAACTTGATAGAAGAAAATTCCTTCATAATTTTCCTTCTATCAAAAGTCACCTGGGTTTATCTTAACTATTTCAAATCTTTTCTCGATAATTTTAGCAAAATCTCTCTTCCTAACTTGAGCAAAAATTAAATTTTTAAACCAAAAAAAAAATACCCAGCCCTTCCACCGTCGAAGTCAAACCCCACAAGTCAAACAGTTCCTTACCTCTTCCTTCAACACTTCACCGTCAATTCAACACTTCTCTATAAACATGCAGGGTCGAGGAGAACCTTAATGCAAGTTTCCCTCTTTTCTTCTCCACTCTTCTTCTCAACGCCATTTCTCGAATTCTTCAGCAAACTCTGCTTCTTCCCTACCATTTTCGAGATCCAGCCCGTTGACCGCCCAAACCCACCATGCTCCAGCACACCAACTCGCTCCACCATTCGACACTTCCATGACCCGGTTGCATGCACCGTCAACCCGCCATGCTTGTGAACATCGAAATCGACACCCCCAAAGCCCAGCACTGAATTCGAACTCCCTGCTTCACACCACCGTTGTTGCCTGCCCACTCCTTTCAAAACCAGCACCGGCAATCCTCCAGCCTCCCCATTCCGGTTGCCCGCATTCATCTATTAGTAAGTCACACACCTTGACTGCCCTTTGTCCGGATTTCTTCCACATTCAACGACTCTGAGCTTTTCCAAAAATAAACACCATGGTTGCAGCTTCCCAAAACCAGACACCTTCCCAATTTACCCCACCTATATTAGTTCCCTGGATCTGCTTTTGCTTTCTAACAAAACGTGCACCCTCATATTTCAGGCATTAGATCTTTCTCTGAAATTTTATCCCACGATTTTAGGCAATATTCTAGGATTGTCTTGCTTTGTCTACACTGGTACTCCACGAGATATCCAACCTCCCAAATTCGCCCAACCTTCCATATTTCCAAACCCTAAAAACCTTTAGATCTCTGCCTTGCCATATCCCAGACACTTCGACTCTCTGCCTTACCTTGCCATATCTCAGAAATCTCTCCACTTTCCATAACTTCAACACCCCCAGACTTCATAAATTCGACCTCCTCTCGATCTCTTTTCCACAGCTTCTCTCACAGCCCTCATCCACCTCCGCATTGGTTCCTGTACCCAGCTGCCTTCAACTCCCCACAATGGCACTTGAACCCCGTACCTGCAAAGGTGCCCGCAAAACCACCCAAACTCCCACATCATTCAGACTAAAAAGAATCGCTTCATAGTCAGCCCCCATTCGTCGCAATTCCCGACTTTCTGTTCGGCGAAGTTTCTCCATGTTGACAGCCAGCGAGCCTCAGACCATCTCCGCCTCTACCCTGGCACCTTCCCCGGCTTGGCCTACGTCACCGACACAAACTCCGTCCCCGGCAGCCTCTTTCTCCACTGCGGCAACACTAGCATCAGTACCAACCCGCATACCACCACCCTCACCTCCACTTTCCTACACCGAGGTATTACCACTGGCTTGGTTTCCTTCCAATTCAGCTAGAGATAAGTTTTTATCCTGTTTCATTAACCGTTCTGTTCATACCTGTGAAATCGTCAATGTTGATTCTATTGGAGCCGAAAACCTAGGATTTATTGAATATCTGTTGCAAAGTCACTGTCAACCACTACTAGATCTAAATGCTGAATATTACCCACAACTGATTCGTATGTTTTATGCGAATGTCCGAACTTTGAAAACTGCTGATGGGATTTCTTTAGAATGCCAAGTGAAATACATAAAATTTACCCTTAGCGAGTCTGACTTGAACACTATTTTTGGCTTACCTAGTGTCACCCAACCACATCTGTCTCCACTTGAAGTCAAAAATAAATTTCTCTCTGAATTTACAAACCCTCACAGTCCAGCCAACACTTACCATCTCTGTTACACCATCCTCAAACGCAATCCCCACCTGTTATACTATGTCCTTGTTCGTACAATTCTTCCCAAGCCCAACTGTCCTACTTGTATCACCCGTAACACACTCGAGCTTCTCTATCTTCTCCTGACTGGCAAACCTATCAAGTTTGCTTGCTATATTTTGAGTTGCATGTCTAAGGTTAGCTCCATTCTGCGTCCTGCCCCTCTACCTTATGCCAACTTGGTCACTCATGTTTTTTGCCACTTTGGAATGTCCCTCACTAATGAAGTTTTTGCCACCAAACCTGTTCCTATCATTACTCCTGCCGCATTCACAAGCATTCAGTTCCTCAAAACTGACCATAGTGGGTGGAAATTTGTCAATGACATGACTCCCGCCGAACTACTTACTGTCTCCCAAAGCTCTGGTCCACCTATCCCACCTTGCGTCCTCTCGGCCCTTGATGAGCGTCTATATGAGCTTCAAGAAACAACTGACAAGCTTGAGTACATCTTGGTCCAGCACACTGACGCATTGGACGGCATCGCTCACTGAGGTACATTAGAAATTGGGCGACCTCATCCAAATCGGAAGCTTAACTCGCCAATGTGCCCTCAAAGCTGTCCCTCTCTTTGCCGTCGAACTTGCCCAAAGTGCTGCAGATGCCTCCCAGTTGCTCTCTGCCACCAGCAGAGCCTCCAAGACCAAGCTTTGATTCACTCTTATTTCCTATTTTTCGCTTTTCTAAAAATAATTTTTATCCCTTGTTGATCTGCTCAAACATTTCCTCATTCCTTGTTTGCTTCTTTTTGATGAAAGAAGGGGAGAAAGTATGACTATGATATGCTATGTTAAGTAATTTTCAAGTATAAGTATGCTTAACAATATTTATGATTGTTTTTCTCTTGATTACTAAATTGTATAATTTTCTTGTTATATCTATGCTTGATATTCCTATGCTTGATATGAGACTGACACAAGCTAAATTTTGTCTTTCATCAAAAAGGGGGAGATTGTTGACTTACTTAGTAATCACAACGATTTTGATAAAACACAAAATTAGAGACTTCGATGTTGCATGAAAAGAAAGAATCATAAAGAAAATTATGGAGAAAATATGACAGATTGTATATCAAAATTAATTGATTGGATATTATCAAAGATTGTATACATCTCAAATTTATTTGATGATATCAAAGATTGTATGCATATCACATTTCTTTGATTGGAAATATTGTATGCAATATTATTTAAAGGCAAAGATATCATAAGATTAATTATGCATGCTAGGCAAGAGACAATATGGAAAATATTATTCAAATAAAAAGGATTTTATTTGATTAAATGATTCTATCCTTGATTCTAGCCATGACAAAATATTATCCTTATTTGATTGGAATATTCTAGCAATATTACTTGATTAGAATATTCTTTTTGAATTTCAAACTTGATCTCATAAAGATTATATTGCATGATTTTATTTTATTGCAACATAATATATTTTGTTGCCAAGCTTCAAAGATATTTAAGAGAAGAGATTGTGAGCATATACTTTCTTATTGGAGAAGATCACAAGATAAAATCAGAATATCTTTGATGAGACACTTCCTTATTGGATGATGGGAGTCACAACTTGCAAGGCTATAAATACTTATCACCAGAGCAAAAGCAAGATGATCCAAGCAATTACACAAGCAAGTTGCAATCATACTACACAGAGCTATACATTTGCAAATTCCTTTAAGTCTTGAATTGTAATCAAAAGTCTTGAGAGATCTTGAGGAATTCTTATTAAGGAGTAAACGAAGGAGTTCGTGTAAGGTCACAACTCCTCCCAAACTTAAATCAGTGGTTGATTTAAGTAGCTGGGATATTTAGAGTGTGGTGCTCTAAAAGAAAGTGTGAAGGTTCATCTATAAGAAAAGTAGAGTGTTGAATTCTAGAGTTTGATAACCCTAGGCGGTGACCTAAGCCTGTTGAGGCCCAACCTCGTTAAAATATCCTTGAGTTTTGTATCTCTCTTATTTCAGTTCTTACTTTGAGGTTTGGTTTTAATTTTCTAAGATCACCCTATTCACCCCCCCTCTAGGGTAATCTAAACCTTCAGGACTCAATATCTTCTGTGAGTTACCTAGGGGGGAGGGTTGAGAAGGGAGAGGACTTGGGGGACATACCATCCATAAACGATAAGCAACATTAACATCTGATGATACTTGCTCAGCATTGGCATCAAAAGTCAATTGCTTTGGTGGAGGAGAAGAAGATGTCATTGCATCGAGCCAAGAAATAGTGATGACATCATCCAGAGTTCCAGCATTCTTCCAGGGGATCGACAAGATCAGCCCAGGAGCAAACATTGCCCGTTGTGGTTTAGGTGAGTAGGGCAATAGTGTTATGGATAACCATCCTAGACTTGATAATAGGAGCAGGGTCAACAAGCACAGGAGATTTAAGGTCCATTTGATCCAACTTCTTCTCAAAGTGACGTTCTTTGGGACTATTCTATAGGAGGTCGTAAAACAAGAGGTTCAAGCAAATGAGAAAAGCTTGAATTCAGTCAACAATAAACACTACTTTATCCAGCCCATTTATCAACGAAAAACCACCTCTTTAAAGTCTTTTTGTCACCTTTGAATGGAAAAGCATTCTATCAAGCACAAGACTCTTGAAAACTGATTAGTTTGAATTCAGGTCAGCAAATATAATGTTGGCACCCGGACCAATTAAATCAAACACCATGGCAATTGGTCCCATACCTTCTCATGTTAGAGACAGCAAATAACTATTGAATATGGCTTTATATTAAATAGAAGTTTTCAGATTCTCTGCATGAAAAATAGCAAGAACAATTAGTGACAAAGCGTTACATTGTTAGCAATTGGCAGAAACAGAAATTGTAATTGTGTCTCAAACTCAAAATTCCATGCATGACATATATAATCTTTCAACATTACATATCAACAAAATGATAGACACCAAGCTACATGTTCGATGCTTCAAACTTAGACTGTAAAATAAGAAAAGCGAAGTAAATGATAACTAAGATTAACTGAGATTTTTCACAAACAACAAAAACAGTTAACAAGAGACACCCTACTGGCCGCTAAATGCAAAATATGCCTCAAACTTACATTCCTCGCTAAATTAACTTTTAGGGATCCAACCCTATTCTGCTTTAAGCCAATTGAACAAATGCTTACCCTAAGCTAAGCGTGAACCAACTTGCACACCCACTAATCGTCAAATCATGATTGAAATGAAATCCTAGTACTCTTACCTTCAAGCACAATGACCATTCAATTACACCAACAATCCTAAAGTGGCAACAAATTGCTAGAGTTCCTATATTTTTCGATAATTTCAACGATTATATGCATACATAACCTAAGAAAGACTAAATAAAAAGCAATTATATAGATTTCAACAAAACATTATTAGTGGGGGAAAAACAACACGAATCAAACAATGCCAAGAACTCTTCATCATATTACACTTAAAAGTCTCAAAGACAACAACGTACACAAAGATCTATGGATTTAAATCTTGCACCTTAAAACAAAATATGGCCCACTGAATTGATACTATGCATGGTAGACTACATTGTCAGCGCCCACATTCTTGTGGAACTATCCACATATTCAACTAATCCACCAAGTTTCACTCATATGATTGTACATCTAATATGCTAGTTTAAGGAAATATCCAACTAGTTATTAAACCACATACACAATAGGAAAAGAGAGAGAGAGAGAGAGAGAGAGAGAGAGAAGGCTATCATAGTTTAACACGACAAAGACTCAAGTTATTTTTTAGCTGCTGTCGCCATCAAAACCACCCACTGTGCAACCTATCAGATCAGGATTAGAAACATCTAGATGTAGGCAACAGCCTTGTCCTGCTAATAGTGAGGGTGATTTCTAGATGTTCATATTTTTATTTTTATCTCATGGGCTGAAAACCATGGCTTTTAGGAACCGCTATTAGCTATCCATTTACAGGGTAATGATCAATCAATTACCAATTATATAAATTTCATAGATGGTTTATAACGCCCCAACCCCTCTCGAGCCACGGATAGTTACCAATAACGGCCTCAAGGATCGTCGACTAGCCCCACAAATCACCACAAATCATTCTGCTGTGCTTCATTCTCACTCACACACTACCTGGGAGACTTCCCAGGAGGTCACCCATCCCAAGATTGCTCCCACAGCGAGCACGCTTAACTGTGGGGTTTTTAAGAGTGGGCTTATCGAAAAGAAAGGTACACCTTTGGTGATATAAGTAGTCAGTTTAATCCTTTTAAGCACACTCGGAGTGTTACAATTACCCCTACTTGAAGCGCACAACGTCCTCGTTGTGCCTCACTAATCGACCGACTTACGAATCCTCTTAACTGACGGTCCACACCCAGTATCTTTGCCCTGCTAGGTGACTGCCTATGGGCTCTACATCCACTGATGCAGCTCACGGTCGCGGGTCGGCTCTGATATCATCTATAATGCCCCGACCCCTTTCGATCACGGGTCCTACCAATAATAGCTTTAAGGATCGTCGACTGGCCCCACAAACTACCATGAACCTTTCCGGCGTGCTTCGTCCTCACTCATACGCTATCTGGGAGACTTCCCAGGAGATCACCCAACCTAAAATTGCTTTCACAGCAAGCATGCTTAGCTGTGGAGTTCTTAAGAGTGGACTTCCCGAAAAGAAAGGTGCACCTTTGGTGATATAAATAGTCAGTTTGATCCTTTTAAGCCATACTCGGGGTGTTACATGGTTGCCCCACTAACTTAAAATTCTCATCATAAGATTGCCCATGTTGCCATCATAACATTTTTATTTTAATTTAATCTCGCATGTTTGTTCCTTAAGAAAGATGAACAAGTGGTCTAAAAGAATACAACATGGGAAAGGGAAAAAGCAAGAGCAAAAACCAAATGGCCTTGGGTTAATATCAAAAGATTAAAGTTGTACAGCTGCTTGCCTTATTTTGTTGTCCTACATTTTGGAGAATGACCTATTTTTTCCCAAAATTAGATACCCCCATTATGTATGGCCCTTTTCTATGGGTGTCTCTATGGAGAAACTCACCTGTGTTCTCCCCGTCTAAATCAATAGCTATGCCTTCTGCACTTTGAATAAAAATCCATTGTCCTTTTTTTTCCAGCCTTTCACACCTACCCTCCACCCATACACCCACAATTTTGAAGGACACTCCCAATTTCACAAAATAAGGATACTCTAACATAATACCCTTTGGAAAACTAACAATAGAAGCATTAGAAGAAGAACATTAAAAGAAGGAAAACCCTAGAAAGAAAACCCACATAGTATGAGTATGACCCATGTCACAGGGGTGGAGCCATGGTGGGGTCACGTGGGGTCAAGCGACCCTGCTCAAAAATTTTAAAAAAAATCCATAAGTTATATTAAAAATAAATAAATACATTATATAAATAATGTTTCAGGTAATTGAGAGCATCAAAAGGTGTTTGGTCTAACGGTTGGATGGGCGTGCAAGGTCAAGGCAAGGGGCTGATGTTGCAGTTTCGATGCTGACTTTTTCACTCAATAGCTCTCGCCTTTTTTTTGGTCCCACCCTCATTCTTAATTTCGCCTCACTGCCTACACACCTAGTCGCCCATCGCGGCATGCCCATGCCCACTCGCGGTGGCCAACAACCGCTCTCAACTAGCCAAGCATACTTCTCCATCGCCCGCCCATTCAATGCCGCTTCCTCACCACCACAACCACCAAACTACATTCGAAGATACAAACCCGAAAATCCTAGATCTAATTCTAAGTATTTAGTTTTAATTTTAGCTATTATTTGTTAGATTTTCAATTGTTTAGCTTTTAATTACTTAGATGGTTAGATTAATTGTTTAAAAAATCGTTTGTTAGTTGTGATTGTATGTGTTGTTCATTGCTTGGATTCGCCACTAATTAGTTACAATTGTTAAATCTCCTCTACTTGCCTAATTGAATTTTTTCGGTCCAGTTGACAATGCATAGATACTTCAAAAAGTTGGCTAATAAATCATCATTTTCAAGACATGAAGGCTCCACGAGGATAATTTCGTTGATTGCATTAGCTTTGTAATTTCATTTTTATGACTATTGATAAATTTAAAATTCCAAATCGTATATGTGTTTGAACCCGACCCTGCTTGATTTAATTCCTGCATTTGCCACTGTCATATTATCAATCAAGCATGTGATTAAACAACCCCATCTGAGGATAATTCTAACATATACTGATCATGTATTCATGTCCACCATCAAACATTTGACGTTGAAAGACAAAGTCTTGAAATTTCTACCCATAGAATATAACCAACAGTATAGAGAATAAGAATGGAGTAACAAAAATGATAAAGGGTTGAAAAGAAATGGAGGTTGAGACAAACCTGATGAGGGTTTTGACAAAACTGTGCAAAACCAATCTCTGTAATATAATGTGCTTCAAAGAATTTGAAGAGGGAAGAAGGAGAAAAATGAAAGAGACCCAAGAAAGAAATAATCACAAAGAATGAGGGGGGAAAAAAGAGGAAACGTGCAATGAATGCGAGAAGGAAAGAAAGAGAGAAAAAGAGGGAGAGAGGTGGAGTTTAGCATTGTTTTATATAAGATGTTGGCAATAAATCAGAATGGATTGGAGCCATAGTCACCAAGTCAAAGCTTGGACTTTTTCCCTTTTTTTCTTTTTCTTTTTTTTTTCTTTTCAAGGACTTCCACAGTTGAGTTTAAGGCTCTGTTTGGTCCATAAAAAATTTGGTGAAAAGAAAAGTTGAAGGAAAAAAGTAACGAGAAAGTGAGTTTTTTCTCTTATTTGGATTGAGAAAAAAATACAAGAATTTTGATGAGAAATTTGAATATTAATAAATTACTTGAATCATATTAATATCATCTAAATGCAAGGTTGAAGGAGGTTGTGAATTCTTTTGAAAATTTTTCCGAAACTTTCCACATAATTTTATAAGGAAAATTTTATCACTCGTTTCTAACAACTAGTTTGTGCCTGTGCATTTGCACGGGGCATCTAAATAGTAGAAATTTAATATAAATATGTATTAATATTATAAACAAAGTGGATAATGTTAAACAAAAATAAAAATAAAAATAAAAATTTTCTATAAACAATACTCTAAGTATGTCATTTGATATATGTAAGAAAACTAAGAATTTTTTGATTAGACAGGAAAACTAAGAAGTTGAGTTTATATAATATATAATCTTAGCGTAAGCAAGATAAGTTTTCTAATTAATCACCTAATTAAACTTCTCAGTTTTGTAGTACTAACTTCTATATTTTTGGAGAGGGAGAGTTAGTAAATTTACGTACACATTGAAGGAAAAATTGAATTTTAATTATATAGACGTGAAATACGTATGTACCTTACTACTAAACAATTTCCAAAGGTTGACACATTTTATTTACATATTGCCTCCTTGATTTGTTGGGCCTTACAAAATAAAAGTCAAGCATTAATTATTCTAGTGTCCAAATATGCTCAAATTTTCAATTCAATGTTTGCATAATAGAGAATGAATATATATACACACACACACACACATACATATACATATATATATATATATATATATATATATATATATATATATATATATACATATATATATACATCATTTCACTGCAAAAGTTAGATATCAAATATAATACATATAGTGGAGATGAACAAAATTAAGTAATAAAACTTAAAATACTATTAGAAGAAAATTATAGTTAATAGACAGAAAAAAATATACAAAATGTAAATAATTTACCACAATTGTATTAATTAAACTAAAGAAGAAAACCATCAATAATCAAAAGTTTACAGTTGCATGAGATTAAAAGTATCATACATTAGAGGAGGAAAAGATGGACAACTATGTATATTATTATTTTTTATAATATGAAGATAAAGCTATAAAGTTTAGTGTAATTAGTTAAATTACCTGATATTTTTTTACATTAATGGATTGTTATTAATTTTCATTGGGTATAGTTATTAATTAATGTGATGAAAATGTAACAAAAAGAATTTCATAATTATATCACATATTAAAAATTAATTCTATTAGAGGGGGAGAGAGAGAGATAGGGAGAGAGAAGATTACGTGAAAAAACTAACTCTATTTTTTTGATAAATATTAAAAACTAATTAGGTAGTTTCCACATTGGGGAGAGAGAAAATAGAAAGATATGGGATTTTTTTTTCTTCTAAAAAAATTAGTGTATTTTTTGAATGAAAGATTGAGATTTCATTTTGGAAGAGATCAATCGACCACGTACACCAATGTCTCATATTTTAGAATTGAAGAAGGGAAGATTTTTGGGCACATTTTATTTCTGTGTGTTTGCATGGGCATCTAAATAGTAAAAATTTAATATAAGTATGTATTAATATTATAAACAAAGTGTATAATGTTGTTCAAAATTTAAAATAGAAAATAGAATTTTCTACAAACAATACTCTAAGTATGCTATTTGATATTGGAAAGAAAATTAAGAATTTTTTTTGGTTGGATAGGAAAACTAAGAAGTTCAATTTATATAATATATGATCTTAGTGTAAGCAGGATAAGGTTTTTAATTAATCAATTAATTAAACTTCTCAGTTTTGTAGTATCGACTTCTATACTTTCTAAGAGGGTTGGTAAATTTACGTACACACACTTAGGAAAAATTAAATCTTAATTATATACACGTAAAAACATATATACCTTACCGCTAAATAATTTCCAAAGGTCGATGCATTTTATTTACATATCATCCCCCTAATTTGTTGGGCCTTACAAAATAAAAGTCAAACATGAATTATTATAGTACCCAAATATATTCAAAATTTCTTATATATATATATATATATATATATATATATATATACACAC
>JAKOGI010000125.1:957500-1025000 GCA_029747015.1 Carnegiea gigantea | reverse complement strand
TGAGTTGTTAATAATTTTCATTGGGTATAGTCATTCATTAATATGATGAAAATCTAACAAAAAGAATTAGATAACTTTGTCAAACATTAAAAAAATAATTCTATGAGAGAGAGATAGATAGGGGGAGAGAGAGAGAGAGGGGGGGGATCACGTGTAAAAAAATAATTTTAGATAAATATTAAAAACTAATTGAGTAGTTTTCACATTAAGGAGAGAGAAAATAGGTAGTCAAATATTAAAAGACCAATTCTATGAGAGAGAGATAGATAGAGGGGATCACGTGTAAAAAAATAATTGTAGATAAATATTAAAAACTAATTGAGTAGTTTTCATATTAAAGAGAGAGAAAATAGGTAGTTTTTATATTAAACTCCTTAATTCACTCTCATGTAGGTATTGAGGGGGAAAAGTATTCTTAAGCCCTTATACATTTTAGCATTTATAATATAAAGATTTTTCTGCCTAATTTTTCTCCATATTTTTTTCTTTATGGTTTTCTCTAAACCAAATACAAGAAAGAAAGTTGTTTTCCCAAGTTCTTTTCTTTCCACCAAAATTTTCAAAGTCCAAACAAAACCTAATGTTTAATTAATGAAAACTTTAAGGGCTTCAACCAACCACCTCCCCTTCCAATCTGTAATATAGTATTATGGGTTGCGAATACCAAGCTATGGAGCAAATCTATATCTTACAAATGCTAGAATGGGTGGAATGCTGAGAATTTAGGAAATAGAAAATCCTAAATTTCTATGCACTCCCACCCATACCAGGACTCTCATATAATCCCGCTAAAATGAGTAAAAAGTTAATTTTAATTTTAATTTTAAAAAACAGTAACCACCCCCCTTTCTTCACACATCTTTTTCTATTTTTGTTGTTATCCAATCACATGTTCACGCCTCTCTATCTCTCTCCTCATCCGCTCACCCGCGTCTTCTTCTCTCTCTCATTTGCCTTCTCTCTCTCACGTGAAATCAAACCCACATCTCCTTGACTCCTTATCTCTCTCGCTGGAAATCAGCCTTCTCTCTCCCACTTGAAATCAACCGATTCAACCCCATGACTCCTCTCTCTCATTTGAAATCAAGTTCCAAATTCCATTAAACCCAAACAATGAATTTCCTTCTCTCTCACTTGAAATCAACCTTCTCTCTCTCACTTGCAAAAGCCTTAATTTGCTCTGCTACTTTCAACCCAACTAGTGAATTTCCTCACACATCCCAAATTCTTAACCCAGAAGAAGCCTTATGTTTAAATTGAAGAAAATCCATCAGATTATCTCTAGGGCAGGACAATGAAAGGCAAAAAAAGCAAAATTTGATCAGTCACCGTCTTGGAGCAATTCTCACACCATGGTTAGGTGAGATTTACTTTTAAAATTTTTTTCAAATTATCGTAAAAAGGTTTGAATTTTTTGATGAATTTTTGGTAATTAGATCTCTCTCTCTCTCTCTCTCTTTTTCAATAGAGAAAGTTATGCCTAAATTATTTCAAATGTTGTTTCTGTATTTGAAGACAGTTAGGTTTAGCATTTAGCAAACCCTTTCCCTAACCCTCCATCTCTGTGTTGCCCATGCTATGAAGATACTAATATCCTAGGCAATTCTATCTATAATGCCATTAACATTTTAATTTTTCGACTAAAGTAGTGATCTTTGACTTTTTGGGGGGGTGATGGATGCAGGCCGTAGAGCAAGAGCAATGGGGTTTCATCAAGCATTATGAGAATTGTTAATTTTTTAATTTAATTTTGTTGGAGTTAATATTGATTTTTTACTTTCGGAAATTGCCCTGTTATCCCTCAATTAATCCCCTTTTTAAATCCAATCTTCACATTTTCTAACCCCATACTTCGCTCTTCCTCCTTGGTTGGTCCTCAGAGCTCCCTTCAATCTCTTCAAATGGTGAGAAGTTTGTCCACATTTGAGTTAGGGTAATTTGATTTAGGGTTGATGACATTGGGCTGGGACCAAACAGTTTTGAAGACTTCGGCACCGCTAACGCCGGCGAGGACAATTAGGGGCATTGAGGCTGTCAACTGCTATTCGCAGAGTCATACCAAGGATATTTAACTCTTCATAACTTCTCCTGGTCGTTCACTCAGGTGATGTTTCGGTTCCTAAAGATATGAGTTATCATTGTTGCTGCTTTTAGTTTCTTTCAAATATGTAGAATATGGTAAAAGATTGCTTGCATAGGCTATTTAAATTGCAAATTTAGAACTGTAATTAATATCCTATGTGGTGCATGTAGTAGATACTGAAATGCTATGCTCAAACAGGGAAGGGGGGAGGTTTCGTGATTAGTGAAGTAGAAGGTTGGAGGACAGAAGAGAAAGATTACGGGTTCGTCATTTATAATGTTGTATTTTAGTTAAAAGGTCATGACTTTTCTACAATCAGTACATTTTCTGCATCGTTAGGAGTTGGATTTTTCTAGAAATGATGTTCGTCTGAATAACCTTGAATTCTTGATGCTTCGTTAGTCATTTTTGTTCTATTTATTGGTTACAGTACTGCGCTGTTGGTTGACCAACCTAGGGACAGTGCCATGACATGTACTTATATCTTCTATTTCTCTATGTGAAATCTCTCTCATGACTTCAACTATTCATTTCATCCTTTTTGGTGGTTGGGGGTGGTGCCTATGTTTGCTAATTTTGGTTTATTACTCTTTTGTCTTTTTGGGTTTAATTTAATGGAACTAATGTTAATTCTTTGTACTAGACTTTTCCGAAAAGTTCAATTTAATGGGTTCATTTTAGCCGATGATCAATGATAAATAAAGTTTCTTATTCCAAGATGACGTCTCAATTGATGGACGATCCATAATTAAGGTTTCCATGCATGATAATCCTTGGAACATCTGATGATTTGGGTTTTTTTCTTATTAATTTTTTAGTTCTATATGAGATTTTCTAATGGTGTTTTCTCCATTTTTTTTCGAGGCTCATTTGATCTCTTCACTTCTGCATTTTTTCCTTGCCAAACGTTTCCATTTTTAGATTGCAATAGCTGCGTCCTTCAGTAGACGATTTCGTGTCTTCATCTTCTTTTAAAGTCTAACACTAACTCTAATTGCATCATTTATGAGACCGTGAAGTTACACCATATCATGCAGGTTTTAGTTCAAAACTTAAAGGAAAGAGAAAATGGTAGAGAAGAATAGGCTTTGTTTTAGGGGATTAATTGAAATGTATCCGCCAAGATAACTAGAGAAGGCAGTAACAAATGAAGGGTCAAATGGGGCTTAATTCAGTAGAAGGAATAGACTAATGAAAATCAAAGGAATGAACACCGGAATTGTCCATGGGATAGTTGGGACTGACCCTTTCTATTTGGTCAACCGGAGTTCAAGGCGGAATCTATCTACACCGACCGTGACCTAGGGAAATGAGGTAATTATCCTCTCCATCTTTGGAGTTCATTGTTGTCATGTTAAAACGTAATCAGTGTTTTACTTAGACATGAATAGTAAATGAGTAACAATTAGAGTTGATAAATTCTTTAAAAGTTAATACTAAGAAAAATATTATTGTACTATTACATGCTATGAGGGTACATGCTGTGAGTTACAATTAGAGTTGAGGATGCATGCTCTCCACAGATGAGGATACATGCTGTGAGTTATATTATTACATCCATTGCTCTAATGGGAGAGGATTGCCCTTTACATAGCCAAGAAAAATATTATTGTACTATTGTATTTGTTCAGTTTTAGTTCCATTTCTTATGATTTTACTTTACAAATTAATATTTAATAATACCTTTTATCAATTTTTCATTACTATTCTGTACTACTGTGGTTTCTATTTTTGGATGATTGATTTTCTTTATAATTAATAGTTGATTGCATCTTTTATTAATATGTCATACATATTGTGCACTGCTATTTCTTTTCTACTTTGCGATATGACTATTCCTCTAGCGTTTATAATCCGAATTTAATGCAAAGAAACATATTCTTCAATGTGAAGTAAAACTTTAATACTTACAAACGTAAATTAAAACATACTAAGCGTCTAAATTCCTATGTAAAACTCCCTTTAAAGAATTTTTTTAAAATATATAAAAATAAAGTTCATCCATTAATGAAAATTAATACAACATCTACATGAATTTTTTTTTGGGATAAAAATACATTTGGTATCTTTCAAAATTAGGCACCGTATAAAGTGTGGCATGCATTGATTTCATCAATATTCTCAATCTGATTAGTACAAAAAATTAATTTCTACACAGATACAACCGTATGAGTCTTTGTCATTGTTTTTTATATTTTTAATTCATTTTATAAAAAAATATATCTTAAATTTAAATGCTCTGTACATAGCATAGGTTCATACTAGTTAAAAAAAAAAAAAAATATGAGAGACCTTTTTTTACTATGTCGAATAATGAATTCAGAAAAAACTACACGTCAAATACTCCCTTAATTTCAAAAGGCTAATCTTAATTTGAACCCCAAAATTCTTTCACCGAACTTTCTTATTTGGGGGAAAACAAATTAGAAGATGTTAGAAAGAATTACAAGAAATAGAAATTTTAAGATCAGATCCAAAAGAGCAACCTCCGAGCGTACAAAGTTTTCTACTATGGTTTTTGTTTTCCCCCAAATAGAAAAGATTGACAAATCGTATCACTAGCTAAGAAATTTTATTTTGTAAATGATTATGTTTAAGAATTTACATTAAGAATGGAAATTAGACTAAAGTTATTAATATTCAGTATTAGATGTCTGACATTAGTTGAAAACACAGAAAGATAGTGATCGATAGGGCTGGGACCTGGGCCGGCTCAGCCCAAGCCCAATCGTACTTGCCCGCGTCAAAGTCGACTCATGCCTGCATTGAACGCGTTAAGGGCGGGTCGACCTGCCCAGTTTTGTTTTGTGGTATGGAGCGGGTTTCAATTTAAGCAAATTTCAATGATGTTATAATATAATTATGATGGTTGACCGGTTCAACCCGCAATCCAACCCGCCCACGATCTGCTCCACGCTGCCTACTAAAATGGGTATAATTCAACGAGTTTCGACCAGCTGACCAATGGTTCAACCGGGCGGGTGGCCCCCTGCATGGCACTTGCACTGACCGAGTTGGCGAATTGGATTATGGCAACAGACACGTGTGACGTGGAATTTAGACGAATACGTGGGGCAACGTCAATCTGACGTGGCCCTATTGTTGCTGTGGGCCATGTTGTCTTTCTCCTACCGACAGCTGTTCCTCGTCAAGCCAGTTCAATCTGTAGGACAGCTACCATTCGTCCACGTTGCTCGTCTCCGTCGATTTGATTTGTCATCCAGGGCCCACATGAAATGTTGAGTCACATTCTTCTCGACACCCGTTCCAAGGGCGACGTTGACAAGTCAATATTTGAACAAATGTTCGCCTTTTTTTTTTTTTTTTGGAGGAAAACGTCGGCTAACGTAAGAAAAAACTACTTAAAAAAAAAAAGGTTCCACCAATTTGATGCTCTAATTCGGCTAATTACATTTGGTTCATAGTTTCTTAGTGCAATGGTTAGATTGCTGTATTGGCAGTATTGCTGAGAAATTGAACATTTTATTCCTTTTTTTGGCAATTTTTTAATTTTTTAGATCTTAATATCGTGAGATATACGGGAGTTATTCAACTTCAATAAAAGTATCTGATATTACATATTACTAGTTACTTAACATTTTATATGGCCTAACCCTCTTTTCCAATTACAAATTCCTTCTCTATTTTTTAATTTAAACTAATTAAGGTTTTTTAAGGGGTTAAGATCTTTCTTTACTGAGCTTCTATAACAATTGACGAAGCTACTCGGTGGGTTTTATTGAGCAGGAGGGGATAAGGATGGGATGGGAATGCCAAACATCCCAGACCCAAGGTATGATTGTTTTTCAACTTATACAGAACATCATATATGTGCAACGATTCGAGCCAAGAGAGAATTTATAACCCTTATACTGCAACTACTCAGGTAATTTGGGTGTATATTCTTAAATTATACTTTACTGTTGTTGTTGTTATTATTATTATTATTATTATTATTATTGGATGCAAATATTCTGAACTTTAAAAATAGCTCTCAATACTCCGAATTTTACGGGTATTTATTTTAAATGGTCTAAGATCATTCTAGATTATACTCCTTAGGCAATGCTAAACGACATTTCCCTTAAATTAATGCAAAGATATAAAATTCAAGTAGTGCAGATTCATTTTGAGGTTTAAATTTCCTAAAAAATAAAATCTAAAATGACTTCTAGAATACCTCCAAAGTTCGGAGTAGTTATTTGTGAATTTCAAATTATTCTTGTCAATAACCTCAAAGTTTAGATTATTTGTGTCTGATAATCCCTACTACTACTATCACCACCACCACTACCCTCTTTTAGTTATAAATTATTATTGGATTACCATCTAGTGACAACATAAACTGTTAGCTATTTTTTTTTTTTTTGGGGGGGGGGGAGTTGTGAGCTATCAACTACTACTACTACTACCCTCTTTTAGTTATAGATTATTATTGGATTACCATCCAGCGACAACATAAACTATCAGCTTTTTTTTTTTTTTTTTTTTTTTTTTTTGGGGAGTGGTTGTAAGCTATCAACTTAAGGGCATGAGTTGGGGTTACCTTTTTGGTGCATTTAAAATGATGAAGAGAACAGAAATCCTTCGAGCATCCACATATCAATTTACCAAGAGAATAATAGTGTATCAAGGGTTTGTCTTCAATTCAAAAAATTATTTACCTATGTAGGCTTAAAAATGAATAAAATCTATCTATTTCTAATTTATATATAAAGTCAAGATCCCTTTATAAGGTATAACTTTTGTTGTGTCCTTTTTAACCCATCTAAATGAAGAGTCATAAGAATAATACAGTCCATCAAGGTATACATATCTGAACCTACTCTTACGGTCTTACCCTTATCATGTCCCCTCTTCTCTTTTCCCCTTACTTTTTTTAGTGCCCAATACCTGTTAACTCATAATCTTCTTCTTGACAAATTTAGCAATATTAGCCATATTTCTTCTTTAAGGGCCAACTTCATCAAACCTCCAGTTTTTTCTCAATTTTATTCACCGCCTTTGTGATTGATAAAATCCTTGATCGACTTACTCAATGGAAAAACGATTTTCCTAAATAAAATTCATATTTGTCAATAATTTGACATCTTCTTTTAAACGAGCCAACCTGTTAATTTGTGTCTCCTCTTCCCCATCCAATATGGTAATAGAATATATTCAGAACATGAAAGCAGTTGAAATGGCCCCCAAAAAAAAAAAAAAATGATGTGTATTCATTGCCTTCTTACCATTGTATGAAAAACTATCTCCACTTGCAATTGAGGCTTCTATTCTCTTCACAGTAATCATCCACTGCCTTGTAGGAAAAGTAGGTCTAGATCAATGGCAAGGAAATGACAGCAGGAACTGTGCTGTGGGAGTATCACTGTCTTGAAAGCGACTTCAACTCCACCTCAATGCAAATAGAAAACATTCATTCGTGTCCCAAGGTTTACATACTTAGCTTGCTAAACATGTGCACTTGCCGCCAAAAGTTTGGAACATACAGGATTACAATTGACTAGAATAGAGAACAGAATAGTAGAACAGTAAAAAGTAGAGAAGGAGATGAGAGGAGAGGAGATGCATGGTGTGAGTTGAAGTAGTAGGGGAGCAGACTATTTATACTACAAAATGGAGCTATTGGGGGTGAGAAAAAGAAGGGAACTACTATGAATTCGTGGCTAAAAAACAGGGCCACTATTCATGCTGCTGAATACCAAGGCCACTAGTCGTTGCCGGAGGAAAAAATGGGAGAGAAATTTGCAAGTGAATGTTGACGGCTTAAAAAATTTTCCTCCAAAAAATTAGCAAATAAGGCCCACAGCTTACGAACCATAGACATGGCCCCGCCGCATTGCTCCTGGACTGGACCGGGTGGGCGTGCAGACGGCGGGTGCCTGTGTGTGTTCATCATCACCCTACAACACTACTAAAACCAAGCCCAAAAGAATTCAACAAGGCCAAGAAAGAGAAAATAATAAAAACCGTACAAGGTGCTTCTCATCCTCCTATATGGAACAAGGAGTAGGAATAAAAGGAAGCTAGTTTTGCAATTACTTCCAACGATCCCTCACTAATGGTGTACAAACTAGCGAAGAATCAATCTACACAAAGGAGTGGTTAGATACTTAAGTATCAATGTCTTTCGATTGAATTGATACCTAGTGAAGTACAGTAACAACCGAGTCTATCAAATGAACGAATCTTGAACTTGATGGGTTTGGTTGAGATCCCCACAACACATATCACCCATTATGGTCACTATATATTTTGCAATAACTCACTTGCGCTTTTTAAGGCCATGCACACACCTCGAGTCTCATAAGTGCTCTAGAGAGACAGCGCAGAGTCTTCAATAGAAGGCAGCCATGCCTTCACACTTACATAGATAATTTCATTAAGTCCATCTCAACATAGACTACCATGATCATGGAAATGAAATTATTAACGGCAAGATTTTGCTCAGCCTCACACACATCAATCGGTGAATCTATCAAGTGCATCTCAGTAGCACCACCTCGACAAGCTATGGATCCATTAAGAACATAAGAGCTCAACCTCTTAGAAGCACTACTATACACCATAGGGATGGATATGTAGTGCATATAAAGACCAGTACGGCTTCGTTTGACCACTAGTTGGTATCCACCATATTATCTCAATCCATGGGCATCAGTCCCATCCCCCTTGACATCTAGAGAACTATTCGCCTAGTTAAGCTTCTGGTCAGTGGACCCACTAAATTTCTCTCGGATCTCACATAGTCTAAGGAGTTGACACTATGTTTTAGCATTTGTTTTACAACACTATATTTGATGCGAATGTGTTTCTTCTTTCCGTTATACACGCTATTATGTGCAACTCCAATTGCTGCCTGCAAGTCACAGTGAATGGAAATAGTCATAGGCTGTCTCTCTCACAGTGGCATATCTACTAGTATATTTTTCAACTATTCTACTTTTTGACCTGCGAACTCAAGAGTAATAAATTTAACTTCCATGGTAGAGCAAGCTATATAAGTCTGCTTAGCAGACTTTCACGAAATAGCTCCTCTACCTAAACTAAACACATAACCACTAGTAGAGCTAACTTCATTATTATTAGAAACCTAGTTTGCATCACAAAATCCTTCCAATACAACAGAAAATCTATTAAAATGTAAACACCAGTCCATAGTACCTCTCAGGTACTAGAATAATCGAAACAATGCATCCCATTACTCTTTACTGGGGTTATGAGTATAACAACTTAACCTACTAATAGTATAAGCAATTTTAGGTTGAGTATAGTTTATAAAAAACATCACAATTACTATAATTTTGGCATACACTTAGTTTGATGAATACTAAACCCCTTATTCTTCTTAAGGTGTATGCCAGGATCACACGGAGTTATCACAGGAGTCACATCAAAAGTATTGAATTTCTTTAACATTTTCTGAATGTTATGAGAGTGACACAAAGAAAAACCATCCTTTGCCCTTCTAATTTTGACCCCCAAGATCACATTTGCCCCCCATGTCCTTCATTTCAAAATAAGAAGACAATAACTTTTGAATTTCGTTAACAACATGCACATTAGTACCAAAAATCAACATGTCATCGACATAAAGATGTATAATTACACAATTTGAGGCAATCACTTTAGAATACACACAAGAATCAGAAGTATTCATAGCAAAACCATGTTGAATCATTGTATTGTCAAACTTCTTATACCACTGTTTAGGAACCTGTTTTATGCCATATAGGGATTTCTAAGCTTGCGGACTTTATTCTCCCACCCAGGAACCACACATTCCTCAGGTTGAGACATATAAATCTCTTTCTCTATGTCACCATTAAGGAACGCTGTTTTTACATCCATTTGATGCACAACAAGACTATGTATATTGCCAAGGCAACTAAAGTCCTAATGTTTGCAATCTTAGAAATAAGAGAATCAATGTCAAAGTAGCCAATCTCTTTCTTCTGGTCAACTCCTCTAATCACTAATCTGGCCATGTATTTATCAATTGAACCATCAGGTCTTAACTTTTTTTTGAAGATCCACTTGCTACTGATAGGCCTACTACCCTTAGGTAAGTCAATCAGCTCTCAAGTTTGATTAGACATTATAGAGTCTAGTTTACTTTTAATGGCCTTTTTCAGAAACTAGCGTCTATTGATCTCATGGCCTCTGCGAAAGTTTTTGGATCTTCTTCGATAAAGAAAGTAGAAACCAGTTCATCGGTTACGAAATTCATATCCAAGTCTTCAATCAAAGGGTAGTAAGAAAGTTATGACCAAAATTGGTCTCAGCGCTGTGTCTCTTACTCCTCTTAGGTTCCTCAATTGAGTCTCTAACAATAGAACTAGACGTAGGCATGTTCACATTATCAAGCATAGGCACAGTTTCATGTGTAATAGTAGAGACATACTATTTCAAAGAAAAAACATGCTCAAAAAATTTTACATCCCTAGATTCACTAATAGAGAAGTCATTTAATGACATGAATATATATGCATCACTATTTTGGGCATAACTAATAAACACGTAGTCAAAAGTTTTATGACCAAGGTTTTCTCATTTCAGTTCAAGCAAGGGAACTTTAACCAAACACCCCCACACCCTTAAAAAACTCAAGTTGGGTGCATAGCGTTTCCATAGTTTATATAGGATCTGGTCTAACTTTTTATGGGTGCTGTATTAAGAATATAATAAGCAAATAAAACAGCTCCCCCCCCCAACATATTATCAGAAAACCCTGAGCTTAGAAGCGTGACATTCATAATTTCTTTAAGGGTTCTATTTTTATGTTCGACTATCCCATTCTGTTGGGGAGTAGTAGTGTAGTAACCTCATGTATAATACCATTTTTCTCACAAAAGATAGTTAAAGAATTAGTCTTATATTCTGCACCCCTATTAGTTCTTAAACATTTGATTTTTCGGTCTAGTTGGTTGTTCACTTCTGCCTTGCATTTCAAAAATATTTTCTCAATCTCATTTTTGGATCTAAGGAGGCATACTCTAGTATATCTCAAGTAATCATCTACAAAGGTGATGTAATATTTTTTTCTCTCCTTTGCTGATTGTGTTTTTGAAGTCTGCTAGGTCTGAATGCACTAGTTCTAGTAATTCTATTTTTCTACTAGTAACAGGTTTTAAAGGCTTTTAGTATATTTAGCTTCTACACACACAAAGCATTTAGAGAAATTATTAATATTCACAGTGGGAATTAAGCGCATATTCTTGGGTCGTTTTATGGAAGCAAAACTAACATGGCCTAGCCTACTATGCCACATATTAACAGACTCAGAAATACAAGCAGAACTAGAAGCATTTCCTTTTATGGTCTCAGAAGTAAGATTAAGTACAAACAAACTTCCATTCAGGTATCCTTTCCCAACAAAGACCCAATTATGAGAGATAAGAACTTTGTCATCTCCAACAATAATTTTTTGTCTGGCTTTGTTGAGAAGTATACCAGAAATCAAGTTTCTGCAAAGGAAAGGCACATCCAACACATTGCTTAAAGACAACAATTTATCAGAAGTAAATTTGAGAAGAATGTTCACTTTATCCTTAACTCTAGTAGTCATAGACTTTCTCATGTGGACACATTCATCATCTGTCACATCTTTAAAGTCTTGTATACATTCTTTGTTAATGCAAAAGTGCCTTGAAGCTACTGTGTCGTAGACCCATTCAGCACTTTTTGCCACAAAATTTGCCTCTTCGACTACCGTATAGATGATTTTGGTGTCCTCGACAAGATTGGATTGAGCTTCAGGTTTGGCAGGCTTCTGGTTCGGTTGAGTCTGCGCCTTGCAGAGTGGACACTCGTATGCTTTGTGCCTTGGCTTACTGCAGACATGACACAACCTTTTTGGTTTCTGAATCTTATTGATTATTGTCGAACTTGTTCTGTTGCCTAAGATGGTTCAACTTCTAATTCTTCTTACATTTGCCTTTAAACCTATCTATATAAGTAGACACAGCAGATTCAGTTAAGTTATCTTTAGAAGAATTTAAGGAAAGGGAGTCTGGCTTATCCTTGAGATGATTAGCCTCTTTAGTTCTCAAGTGACTGATCAATTCCTATAAGGTGAGATCTTTTTTCTTATATTTTACCTGATTCTAGTAGTCACTCTAGGATGGAGGGAATTTATTAATCAGCATATTGGCCTACAGAATCTTGCACTTCTTTATGTTTTCATTCAAAAATCCAGCACATAGATTCTCGTAAATGTGAAATTGGTTTATCATCAGTGATTTGAAACCGCAGCCATTCATCAACCATATATTTCTTTTTTTCTCACATCATCAGCTCCATATTTGACCTCTAGTATCTCCGATATGATTTTGGCATATCTGACTGTTGATTTAGAGAGTACACAACCACAAGAGGGGGGTGAATTGTGGTATCCGATTTTCGCAAGTTGCTGGCAAATAGTCTTAGGCCCTGTTCGCACAGGTTGTTCCTGAGATAAGCAGAAGCGAAATCCAACAAAATTGAATGCGGAAATAATGGACACAGGATTTTTACATGGAAAATACCTCTAGCCCAACTAAGGTAAAAAAACCACGACCTACCTCGTGTAGGATTTAAACACTCCACTAAACGGGCTAATCACGTTACAATGGTAACACACCTCGTTACAAATTGCAACCCACGTAACCGTCTTCCCTAAGACAGGTTACCCCACGTCCAAAATCCCCTTGATTTGGACACACACTCAACTCACTTTTGTGAAAGAAGAGTATAAAGAAAAACACCCTATTACAATGCTTCTCAACTAAGCTAATATAGGGTACAATGAAGTCCTAGTATGCCAACTTTGAAAGCTCAAATAACTCACTCACTAGACACGATTTTCTTTTCAAACTTTTAAGCTCATGAACGCTAAATTTTTCTCTTTGAAAACCGATACATCTAAGGTTGTAAGAAGCGACTTTATATAGTGTTTGGAAAAACGATTCCTCAAATTTTTGGAAACTAAAATCCCTAAAGAATATAGAATTCTTTAGCCACAAGGGATGAGGAAACATGAGCTGGAAACACTTCCTAAACCGTGTGCATAAGGCGGTGATTCTCAGCAACTAGCCCATGTTTTTCTCAACAACCTTATCCACTTGCCAAAAATTGGATATTCTTTTTATTCAAAAAGATTTTGCAAATCCCCTTAGATTTTAATAATCGTTTTTAGGATAAGGGGTAAGATACTCCATAAAAAATCTTTCTTGCAAATCTTTGAAGAAGCTGCTCAAAATCCAAAAGATAAAAATCGTGCAAAACAGTTTTTCGCAGCTTATTCTGGAAACACCCTGATTACCCTGTTTCCAGGATTGTTCTGAAGGGTGATCCGAAATATTTAACAAAAGAAAACAAAACCGTTTCAAGTAAGTGGTAAGTTAAGAGTTTCTGATTGGCATATTAATAAGAGTCTAAAAATATAAAACCAAATTAAATCAAGACATCTTGTTGTAACCACTAGTCATCTTGTAGAGAGACGAATCTGCTGCAAACACTTCACAGAACCTGTTTCTCACGGCTGCACTTATATCCTATGCTTCAAACACTTCACAGGACATGTTTCAAACACCTTACAGAGCCTGTTTCTCATGGTTGTTCTTACATCGCTGACTTGAGTACTTGTTCTTGATAAACTATTAGTCAAGCAGTTTTTAATATACTGAAAAACAGTAGTAAGGCCCTGTTGGTAAAGCCTGTTTGGAACAACAACAACAACTACAACACTTGGATTTGTTATCATCAAAACCTTATACATTCTAACACTGACTATGACAAACAAATGGAACGGGGGGCTAGTCATATTGTTCAATAGATGCCCCTAACCATGTTGTTGTCTTTCTCAATTTTTTTAAAGGCAGTCTCATCAGTAGGTTTATTTTTGTCTTTAACTGTTCCATTAGGGGAAGCAATAAACGTTTCAGATGTATTGTTCTCTTCAAGTAGGTAAGAGAACAACACATAATCTACTTCTAACTATCCGAAGAAAATTAGAAACTTTTGCAACCAGTGTTTGTAGTTGGTTCCGTCTAGAGGTTTCAGTTTTGGGAGGTCTGGGAGAGTTTTGTTAATAAAGAGAGTCACCTATTTGTATATGACGGAAATCGCTTTCAAATTGTAGGAAAAGTAGGTCTAAATCAATGGTAAGGAAATAATAGTAGGAGCTGTGTCGTGGGAATACCACTGCCTTGAAAGTGATTTCGATTTGACCTCGATACAAATAAATAACAGTCGTTCTCTCTTGAAGGCTTACATAACTAGCTTGCTGAACACGTGCACTCACGGCCAGAAACTTGGAACACACGGGATTACAATTGCCCAAAATAGAGAACATAACCCTAGAAAGTACAGAAGGACAGGACAGCAGAAGAGATGCTTGGTGTGACTTGAAGCAGCAGGGGGCAAGCTATTTGTACTACAAAATGAAGCTGTTGGGGGTGAGGAAAAAAAAAAGGGAACTGCTGTGAATTCGTGGCTAAAAAACAAGGCCACCACTCATGCTGCTGAAGACCAGGGCCATTAGCCGTTGTTGGGGGGAAAATTGGAGAGGAATTTGCAAGTGAATGTCGACGGTTATGCAGCCAACGAACAGAAATATTAAAAGAATTTTCCTCCAAAAAATTAGCAGATAAAGCCCACGGACCATGGCCAGGGCCGAGGGGGCGGCGCGTGCGCGTGCATGTGGTGTTTACGCTCACCCCACAACACTACTAAAACCAGGCCTAAAGAAATTCAACAAGTCCAAGAAAGAGAAAGTAATAAAAACCCCACAAGAGGCTTCTCATCCTCCTATGTGTGACAAGAATTAAGAATAAACGGAAGCTAGTTTTGCCATTACTTCCAACATGCCCCTCCCCTAACCCCAACTATGTTTGCTCCTCTAACTATGCTGTGTCATACTTGTTGCTATTTTAGGATTTTCTTATTTTTGTATTTTTATTTTTTTGCTAATATTTTATGCAGAATCAAAATTAATGATTCTAACTGTGATTATTCATTAAAACATTACTTGACGTCTTGAATCAACTTCCTAATATAAATATGAAAGTCGCTATGTTGTCATCCCTCACTAACTACGAAATCCTTATATCTATTGGCATCATCGATTGATGATGTTATAAGTAATTGTCGCACTTCTAAATGAGAGTTTTGAAATTAGGCCTTCTGGGAAGATAACTCCAGAAACAACAGAGGTATCATGCTTGAGGGGTTTTAAATTATTTCGTAAGAAGTTATTATAAGTTATGGTATGATGCAATGAATATTGAATCAAACATGCACATGTAAACTTGGTTGTTAATGACATGTAATTATTCTTTCAGTTCTCAATGGAAGTAAACTTATTATCCTAAAAGCTAGAAAATTAGTGATACAAACAAATTAACTGAACTTCTAGTTAGGGGTGTTGGCCGTTCTTATGTGTTTCATCACCTTGCGGAGCTTTTCTTTAGAAGTCTGCAGTATGATTGCTCATGTTATTATATAAAATATTAGGCGTTATTGGAGACATTAATGATGTAGCAGTGAAATATTAAGACAAGATTAGCTTTTGTGGCCGTTGTTGAGATTTTGAATTTTTTTGATGGGTTATCTTGGGATTGGTCATGTCATTTGGGTCTGTTTATATGATTGGAGAATGCCTGTAGGTTTAGAAGGCAAAGTTTATCGTACGGTAGTTATAACTGTTGTGTTGTATGGATTGGAATGTTGGCCTATAAAAAGAACACAGGTTCAAAGATTGATGGTAGCGGAGATGAGGATGATTAGATGGATGTGTGCCTATACGAAGGCATATAGAATTAGGAATGAAGTAATTAGAGACATAGTTAAAGTATCCCCTATCGAGGATAAGATAAGAGAAATTAGATTCAGATGGTTTGGTCATGTGAAGAGAAGAAGTATGGATAATCCAGTGAGAAGATGTGAGAGAATTAACATCCCTGCAGGTAGAAGAGGTATGGGACGACGAAAGAAGAGCTTGGACGAGGTGATTGGAGAGGACTTAAAAGTTGTAAAGTTAATGGAGGACATGGCTTAGGATAAGAGAGTATAGTTAGATAGGATTAAGATCTTAAATCATGTAGAGATGACCACGTAGTTGTCATTCGGTTGTAGTAGGGTGGGTTTGGTTGTGGTGTTTTTCTTTTTTTCCACAGTATGTTGTGTTTGCATGCAGACGATACTTACATCTGGGAAGAGATATTGTTTGTCTACCTCTGTTTGTTAAAGTATAATACTTCCTCTGCTACATTGTACAATATATTTTAAATAGTTATTATCACTTGCTTAATCAGTATTTCTTAGTTTATCACTTGCTACTTATCTTTAGTTTTTTTTTTCCCATAAAATGTTTTCACAAAAGCTTTTTTTGTGAGTCTCTTGAAATCAGTCTCTCTACGGGCAAGGATGTCTGCAGAGGTAAGGTTGTCTACACCTAAATCTCCCCAAACCTCGTGAAAGTGGGACCCACACTTGGAGGTGATTTTGTGTTGCACTTCTCTATCATCTCTCTATCAGGTTGATCAAATTTATATTCTATGTTTTATTTTTTGTTTTTACTATTTGAGTAGTTTCATTATGCTTTTTATGCCTCTATTTACCAATACTAGTTTTTGCTCGTATTTTTGCATGAATGTCTAAATAGTAAATATTAATATAATAATTATTAAAATATGAAATATAAAGTTTAAATTTATTCAGTTGAAAATAAAATTTAAATTTTTAGTTGACAATAAAAAAGTAAAATTAAAATGATTAATTTAACATTCTAACTAAAATCACAAAATGTAAATGGCGATTCTATATTTAACATAAATTTTAATGATCAGATATGATATTAGTATTTCTTCTCATTAATATATTTTATATGTGATAAAAAAGTTTTTATACATCAATTGAAAATATAATAGTGAATCAAATATATATCCACAACAAGCTTGTTGTTTTACTTGTATACTTTGGTTGGGTACAAATACAATTCAAACCCCATTGTTCGAATTCATTTATCTTTTTGATAATCAATAACAATAACAAGATCTCATAATGGCTTCATACCCAACAAAACTCATATGGACATAGTCATTCACTATATTACCAAATACAATCTCAACATCATCGTTGAAGTAATAATTTCAACACTTTTAACAAATGAAATCAGTCCAAATTCCTATTCTTTTCCTTTTCATTATTGAAAATAGTTATATTAGGCAATTTGGCCAACAATAGACTTGTTAAATATTATAATTTTTTTTTACAGAATAAAAAAATGATCATCAGACAATATTAGAGGGAGTAAATGGTATATAATGGGTAAAAACCTGAAGTATGTGGAAAATAGCAAGCCAAATAAACTCCAAGATTAATCAAAATGTTTCAAAATCCTAGATGCAAACCTTAAATAATCAAATATCTATTGCATCTTGATGCATAATTCTTGCAAAATCGAAAGGCCACTTACAATATTGTGACTATATTCCGATTGTACCAACCATATTTGGTTATGACTAACAAATGTATAAGCTATCATCAAGATATATGTCTTTCTTAAACATCTCTTAGCACGTTTTTCTGTTAATCCTTAGCATGACACAACCTTAATTCAATATATATTGTAAAACTAATAACTAAAAGTTAACCATTCAGACATATTGCGTCGAAGACATCGATCTTGAGTGATTGAGCATGGCAAACCAAAAATGATAACAAAGGGTTCGATAAGGTAGAAGATGCTGATTAACTCCCTCCAAGTATTGGTTTGAAATATAAGTGAACATTGCAGTAAGAAACATGAAACTGAAACAAAACAAAATTAAAGACCAAAAACTTAACTCATAAACATATTTACACAAGTTATAAGGTGGATGAAGGGAGAGACATAATGATAAAACACAAATGGAAAGCTAAAATGTTTGAACAAAGAATTCAAACATGAAGACCAAATTAAAGGTTTTTCACTAAATTTCAATGCATGAAAAGTTTAAAATTCATCAAAAATTATCACAAATATAAAAAAAAAATATACCAACTAATTATTGCCAAAAAATGCCATTGAAAAGAATGCATGTGAGTAATGGGGTGCTCATGGTATCTTCATTAGGTAGGAATTAACCTTCCACATAACATTACATGTGCCATCACCAGTTTGTCCAGACATTTAACCTGGCAGAATAATACTTGCGATAAATTAAAGTTCAATTGACGGGCTAAGTAGGTACAATAATTCTCAATTTTTGCAACAAAGATACGGGTTTGACATAGGATTATTATTTAAATAGAAAGCAAGAGGGATTTAAATTTTAATTATATTTAGATTACCGATTAATTAGATGAGGGTCACTATACAGATAAAATAAAGAAAAATAATATAAAAAAGTATTAAAGAAAAGCTGGCACCAAATTGTATAGTCTAAATTGAATGGATGACCCTCAACCCACTCCATTTTTGTCTCTTTGCTCACTTCCCTCACCATTTTCTTCTCTACAAAAGAAAGACTCCAAAATTAAATTATAAAAAGAAAGAGTGAAACAAGAAAGGGAAAAAAAGTTGCCATTGGCAAAAAAAAAAAAATTGCCTACTTTATTAAAGAGGAAGGGTTATGTTACTCGCATTAGAAGAACTCACTCGGAGCCTACACTCCAGGAAATGGGGGAATTGTTAATCTCTCCTGTGTGAAGTCAAGAACCAACGCCAAATGGCCCATGAAATTAACAGTTATGGAAATTTGGACTGTGATTGTAACAAATTTAATAAGAGTGCAAAAATCTCCGCACAGCAAATAAGATCCCTTAATTACATCAGCGTCTAATTTGTAGAAATAGACAGGGCACTCATGCTGTTTCATATATAATATTGTGCTTGCAGGACACCAAAATAGGAATTGATTCTAGTAAAGACGGATGAGGAGGATCGATAATAGTGGTTACAACGAAGTCCATGCAGGGGAGGGGGGAACCTTTTTATCCGAATCATCAAGAGGAGGGAAGTTAGGGATGAGAGAAAGACGAAGATGTCATGGACCTTGAAACATCAGTGAGGACGAGGGTAGCTATTTTAAATTAAAATCTTTCCTTTAAAAAAAATTCCCCCATGCTTTTTTTTTTTTTTGTGTGGATCAGAATGGTTATAGTTAGTTTTAGGAGTATATGGAGGCCAAGAGTTGGTTACTTTCTTTCTTTTTTCCATAATTAATTAATTACTTGATGTAGCAAATAATAACTGTCTTTATCTCTTTTGCTTTTAAATTCAATCAAATATTAAAGATTAAAGATTTGTACTTAGATAAGTGGTACCGTTGTGATTATTGGGTTGTGTAGAATTGTACTGCCGATTCTTTTTTTTTGGGGGGGGGGGGGAGACAACCTATTTTTTTTAATTTTTTTTGGAAGTAGTTGTAACTATTAATTTGAAATTTGAAACTGAAACCCATTAAAACTAGGCACCCAAAAGATTTTTGACGGAATTGCATGAAATTGTAGGAGTAAGGAACGAAAAGCTTATTAACTACTCAACATTCTACTATTTATAATAAATAAAGATTCCTACATGTTAGGCTCTAATATGATGTTCAAGTGACCGAGATTTGACAATTTATGTGGATATAACATTCCTCAAATCAATCTTTTATTATATCGTATATTTTCTTCAGGGCTACTCTCTGCATACTATATTCCTTTGATTTTTGTAATGGTTATTGTGTGATTGTTAAACTTATTTTGATTATAGATTTTATACTCTGAACCTTCCATTTTTTTGGTCAAAATTCTAAACCTTTAATTTCATGTCGTCAAACTAATTTCTCTTACTCACTTTATTTGTTTTCACAAAAAATATTTTTGATGACATAGTTTGTCGTTTCCATAACATTAGCCCCTTTAGTAGTTCGAAGTTGAGTAAAAGCAAAGCCGATGGGGGCTTGGGATTTAGAGACTTTGCAGCATTTAACGATGCCCTTTTAGCAAAACAACTATGGAGGCTACTTGAAGGTCAGGACTCGCTTGCATTCAAAATTCCTAAAGCTAGATATTTCCCGGGATGTGACGTGCTTGATGCCGAACTCGGTTATGGACCAAGCTTTATTTGGAGGAGTTTGTGGGGTGTCAGGGAGCTAGTGACGAGGGGGTCGAGGTGGGTAATTGGTGATGGAGCTTCAGTGGTTATTTGGAGGGATCGGTGGATTTGTAGATCTCACTCTTTTTAAGTTGGTGTCTTCTCCTAATGAACGTGACTCAGAAGCTCGTGTGAAGGAGTTCATAGACTTTGACAAGGGGGAATGGCCTGAAGAAAAAATACGAGATTGGTTGCTTCCAGTTGATGTTGATGAAGTATTGAGTCCACCTCTTTGTCCGGCTGGGCCTCGTGACCGGTTGATATGGCAACACTCAGCAGATGGTAAATTCTCGGAACGGTCGGCTTACCACCTTGCTCGCTCTATTAAACTGCTGGAGAATCCTTCTTCAAGCCGGGTACGGAGCTCTTTTAATTGGAAAAAAATTTGGAACCTTGATATTCCTCCTCGTATGAGGTTATTTGCTTGGAGATACCATTCCGACGAAAGTGAATATTGCTCGTCGTGTATCCAATTTTAATATGACTTGCTTGGCTTGTGCGGCTGTTGAAGAGTCAATGCACCATGCTTTATTTGAGTGCCCTCTGGTTGTGGATATTTGGTTCTTCTTCCTTTCCGTCTATACTGGACTGCTTCGAATGTGCTTTTGATAAGTTGGACTATGAGGCGATGGGGGACTTTGTGGCTGTGGTATGGCTTGTTGGAATGCCCGTAATCGCGTCGTCTTTGGGACACCAGATCATGCATTGCATCCGCTCGGAAAAAGGGCTATGGAGTTTGTGAAAGGCTATAGAGAAGCTCAATTGTCTATCCCTTCTAGTGCTTCGAAATCTAATGGAGTTTGGTCTCCGCCGACTTCGGGTCACTAGAAGCTTAACTTCGATGCAGGACGGATTGGTGAGTAGGGTAGTGATACAGGGTGTAGTAAGCACCACCATTGTTGGGATACATTTTCTACTATTTCCTTATTTTAGCTATTTTTGCATAAGGCGTTGTTAAGGGGGTCCATGTGAGGTGGTTATCAGGTAGTTAACCAGCTCATGTGTTTGTTTTCTTTTCAAAGATATTTGTGTATCTTGGAGCTACTATAAAGGGCAGTGTGTAACGGAAGAAAGCAAGCAGAAATATATACATCAACACCCTCATTTACAATTCTTCTTTCTCTTCCTCTTCACCATTGTTACTGTTCCATTGATCAGAAGTCTCGAGGGGCCTTCCCCACCTCTGCCTCTCCTGCCTCCTGTATCATCTGGTATCAGAGCTTCTTCTACCTGAGTGCGCGCTGGCGCCAGCAACCCGGAGGATGGTAACCCAGCAACAGCCCAGTACCTCTTCAATGGAGGATGTTATGCGAACTCTTCTGGAACAACAAGCAAGTTTATCAAGACAGCTAACCGAGCAGCAGCAGCAATTCAACCAACAATTATCAGCTCAAAATGAGAAGATTGAGCAGCAACAACAAGCCTTTAGTCTAATGATGGACCAGATCAGGGAAATTAGTGGCAGGCAAGGTAAGCAAGTCCCACTGACCCCCCTCTCTGCTAAAAATAATAGTAAGGATCCTGAGGGAGGACCTAATTTTACTCTAGTTGGGGATCATGGATCTGAGATGAGTAAAAAAGGGGAGGAAGCTGATAATAATCACAGACCCGCATTATTATTCAACCCTATGATAGAATTCCCATCATTTGAGGGAAAGAATCCCAGGGGATGGGTCAAGAAATGCTCCAGATACTTTACTCTATGTAGAACCCCTGCCCATCAGAAAGTGGAGTTAGCTTCATTGCATATGGGGGGTAAAGCTGAGGCATGGTATAATAGCTATGCCTTGGGGAGACAAGGTATCCTATGGGAAGACTTTGTGGTTGACATATGTGCCAAATTCAAGGATGAATTGGGTAGCCATGTAGCGGAGGAGTTTAACAGATTGAAACAGGTGGGATCAATTGAGGAATATTTGGAAAAGTTTGAAGAGTTAAAATCTTTAATGTTGATTAAGAACCCTTCCTTGCCTAGTGACTACTTTGTTGACAGTTTTATTGGTGGATTGGATGATAATGTTAAGCACTTCACAAGGGCTTTTGATCCTAAAACCTTACTGGAGGCAGTCAAATATGCTAGGCTACAAGAAGCTACTATTCAAGCTCTCAAAATTCCAGAAAAGACTAGACCCTTTACCCCACAGAAAATTACTCCACAAAAAGCTTTGCTGCCAACTCCCAACCCTACAAGCTTCAAACCCAACATTTCTTATAACCAAAACCCCCAAGTTACACCAAGGACCCTGACTGCTGCTGAAAGAGCCCAGAAATTGGCCAAAGGACTTTCTTTCTTCTGTGACCAGCCTTATGAAAGAGGCCATAGATGCAATATCAAGAAAACCCAGCTTTTCCTTATTGAAATACCTGGAGAAGATGAGGAGGAATCAGCTGAATTGGTCCCAGAAACTGGTGATGACCTAAGTGAAGAAACAGAAATTCAACCACAAATCTCTATGCATGCCCTCAGTGGAGCCCAAGGTTTTCAGACCATGAGGATAACAGGGCTCTATGGTAAAACTCCATTACATATTCTGATTGACTCAGGTAGTACTCATAACTTTTTGGACATAACACCAGCCAAAAAGTTGGGATGTAGAATGGAGGAAATTCCAGCCCAATCTATAACAGTAGCAGATGGCTATAATCTGCAATGCTTGTATGTTTGCAAGGGGTTCAAATGGAGGATGCACAATGCCACTTTTGAGACTGACATGCTAATCATTCCCCTGGGCAGTTGTGATGTTGTTCTGGGGATTCAATGGTTGAGCCAGCTAGGTACAATCAGATGGAATTTTAAACTGTTACAAATGGAGTTTACTTATTTGGGAAAGGACCATGTATTAAGGGGAATGAAAGGAAAAAGGGTACAGCTAATGAGTAAGGGTCAGCTGCAAAAAGTGCTGGTTCACAACCCGCAGCTATGCATGCTCCAAATTGTGGGAAGTCAGGGGGTGGAACCCAGCATCTGCAGCTTGCATGGAGTCACAGCTGAGACAGATGGTTGCCCTGAGTTACAGGCCTTGTTGCAGTACTATGAGGATATTTTTGAGGAACCCAGGGAGTTACCACCCAGTAGGGGCCCCTTTGATCATCGGATTCCCCTAGTACAAGGGGCTAATCCCTTTTGCATAAGGCCATACAGGTATCCCTTGAAGCAAAAGGATATCATAGAGAATCTAGTCCATGAGATGCTGGATAAGGGAGTAATTCAGCACAGCTCAAGTCCATTTGCTAGCCCGGTTGTATTGGTAGGCAAGAAAGATGGAACATGGAGGATGTGTGTTGATTACAGAGAATTAAAAAAGCACACAGTTAAAGACAAGTTCCCTATTCCCATAGTGGAGGAGCTGATTGATGAATTAGGTGGAGCCATGGTGTTCTCTAAGATAGATTTAAGGTCGGGTTATCATCAAATCAGAATGCACAAGGAAGATGTGCCGAAAACTGCATTTAAAACCCATCATGGTCACTTTGAGTTCTTAGTGATGCCGTTTGGGTTGTCAAATGCACCAGCAACCTTCCAGAGCCTGATGAATTACATTTTCAGAACCCTTTTGAGAAAGTATGTGCTGGTTTTCTTTGATGATATACTTGTTTATAGCAAGACTATCAGTGATCATGTGCAGCATTTGGCTTCAGTTTTTCATATCATGAAACAGCACCAATTATATGCCAAAAGGAGCAAATGTTCATTTGCCATGGCCAAGGTAGAGTATCTAGGCCACCTCATTTCAGGAAAAGGAGTGGAAACTGATCCAGCCAAGATACAAGCAATCAAGGACTGGCCAGAACCTAAGAATGTCAAACAGCTAAGAAGTTTTCTGGGCTTATCTGGGTATTACAGGAGATTTATCAGAAATTATGCTAGCATATGCAGACCTTTGACCCAGCTACTCAAAAAGGGACCCTATGAATGGAATGAAGATACTCGAGAAGCCTTCCTGACCCTGAAAGAAGCTCTCACCAACCCACCAGTCTTGGCTATACCAGACTTCACCAAAACTTTTATTGTTGAAACTGACGCTTCTACTCATGGTATTGGTGCTGTGTTAATGCAGGACAGACACCCTGTGGCCTTTATTAGCAAGGCTTTGGGTCCTAGGTGGCAACATTTATCAGTCTATGAGAAAGAACTTTTGGCACTAGTCTTTGCTGTGCAAAAATGGCAGCAGTATCTTATAGGGCAAAGGTTCATCATTCGAACAGATCAGAAGAGTCTTAAGTGGCTCTTAGAACAAAGACTGACCACGCCATTCCAACAACTATGGTTATCCAAGCTGATGGGATTCTCATATGAAATTCAGTACAAAAAGGGGGTCGACAATGTTGCTGCAGATGCTCTGTCAAGACTTCCTAGTGCCGAGGTACTTCTTCTTGCCATCTCAGTTGTTCAGTCAGATATGTTAACCTTAGTTAAAGACAGTTATGCACTTGATCCACTTTTACAAGACATGGCTGGGGGTTCAATCCCTTTGGGCAGAAACTATCAGTTGGTGGATGGGTTTCTTAGACGAAAAGGCAAATTGGTGGTAGGGCTGGATTCAAATTTAAGAAACAATATTCTCTCTTGGGTACATAATTCTCCAACTGGAGGTCATGCAGGTCGGGATGCTACACTGAAGAAAGTACAGCAACTTTTCTACTGGAAGGGATTGACTAAGGATGTGCAGCATCACATTCGAGCTTGCCTTACATGTCAATCCTGCAAGTATGATAACACTGCTTCCCCTGGACTCCTCCAGCCTCTACCCATTCCTACAGAAGTATGGCAGGACATCTCCATGGATTTTATTAAAGGTCTTCCTATCTCCTATGGATACCAAGTCATCCTGGTAGTTGTTGACCGGTTAAGCAAGTATGCCTATTTTATTGCTCTAAGGCATCCTTACACGGCTGTGGATGTGGCTCAAGCTTATTTGGATAACGTTTTTAAAAATCACGGTTGGCCCAAGAGTATAGTCAGTGATCGAGACACAATTTTCCTTAGCCAGTTTTGGCAAGCCTTGTTTTCTATTCAGGGAACTTCTGTGCTTCTCTCTTCCGCTTACCACCCCCAGACAGATGGGCAAACTGAGGTTCTCAACAGAACCTTAGAAACTTACCTCAGGTGTATGTCTGCTGAAGAACCCAAGGAATGGAGCAAGTGGCTTCCTGTCGCCCAGTGGTGGTACAATACCACTTTTCACACCTCAGCCCAGCTTACTCCCTTTGAGGTTTTATATAATCAACCTCCCTCTTTACATTTACCTTATCTCCCTGGGGAAACCAAGAATGCTTTGGTGGAAAGAACCATGTTGAGAAGAGAGAGCATGATTCAATTATTGAAGTTTCACTTATTGCGGGCACAGCATAGGATGAAACTTCTAGCAGATCGACACAGAAGTGACAGAGCTTTTAAGATAGGTGCTTGGGTTTGGCTCAAGCTTCAACCTTACCGGCAAGGTTCAGTGCAACACCGGGTGAATGACAAGCTCAGTCACAAGTACTTTGGCCCCTTTCAAGTTCAAGCTACTATTGGCAAAGTAGCTTACACACTCAAGTTACCAGCTGAAGCTCGCATTCACCCTACTTTTCATGTTTCTCAATTGAAGCCCTTCAAGGGAATACTCCCTGCAAGGCCTCATATTCCTCCAGCCTTCCGTGGGGCTTCTGCTGCTGCCCGCTTACAACCGGCTGCTATCTTGGATAGGAAGCTGGTGAAACACCGTAATCAAGCAGTGGTACGATATCTTATACTCTGGGAAGGTCTACCTGAGTCCGAAGCTTCATGGGAGGATGCTTCAGTCATCGAAGAACAATACCCTGATTTCTGTGCTGCACAACAGACTTGAGGACAAGTCTGTTTTCAAGGGGGGAAGTATGATACAGGGTGTAGTAAGCACCACCATTGTTGGGATACATTTTCTACTATTTCCTTATTTTAGCTATTTTTGCATAAGGGGTTGTTAAGGGGGTCCATGTGAGGTGGTTATCAGGTAGTTAGCCAGCTCATGTGTTTGTTTTCTTTTCAAAGATATTTGTGTATCTTGGAGCTACTATAAAGGGCAGTGTGTAACGGAAGAAAGCAAGCAGAAATATATACATCAACACCCTCATTTACAATTCGTCTTTCTCTTCCTCTTCACCATTGTTACTGTTCCATTGATCAGAAGTCTCGAGGGGCCTTCCCCACCTCTGCCTCTCCTGCCTCCTGTATCAGGTAGAGGCTTGAGTTATGTGGTGAGAGATTGGATGGGGAATGTGGTGTTATCAGGGGTCAAGCAAGATCACCGTTTTGTTAGCCCCGAATTGGAAGAAGCAGGGGCCCGTTGGTATGGTGTGAAGATGGCTTTGGAGAGAGGTTTCGATCGGCTAGAAGTTGAAGGGGATAACTTGAGTATTATTTGAAGCTTCGCAAGAAAGCAGTACCTAACAATGAGTTAGGATCTTTTATTTATGCTATTTTATGTTTGATTTCCAGTTGTGAGTTCTTTTCTTGGTCTCATATTGGTAAGGATGGTAATCGAGTAGCGCATGAATGAGCTCATCTTCAACCAGTCAATCTCGTTGAGAGACAATGATTGGATGACATGCCTGATATTGTCAACGATCTGGCAACTGAGAATATATGTGTGTACATTGAGAAGAATTTACTATAATCTCCCCTCCCTTGTTCCTATCAAAAAAGCATTAGCACCTTTAGTAGTTTGCTTAATTAATATGAAAAAAGTGACTACGTTTTATCAAATGAAATTTTTAGATATCTTAATTTCATTTTTTTTTAAAGAAGACTTTGTGATTTTTGACAAATTATCTTTAAGTTAATTTATATTAGTATTTGTGATTTTTTATAAATCCAATTAGTTTGGTTATTACTCATTGCACGCAATTTAAGATTATGTACATAATGAAAATATTATTTATTTTGTCAATACTAATTCATCATAATTGATCATGATGTATATATGGAAAATAAGACGACAGAGCTTCATGACCATAACTTCCCCGTAAACTTTAAATTTGAGCCCACAAAATTTTGTTGGGAAAAAAGGTTGGGAAAAGTTTATCTCTAATCTTTTTTGCACTTTTATTTCATTATTATGACATTTACCATTGGGATGTTCATTGCAATAGGTTATTGTTGTTTCAAAAAAAATACAATTTAGTTGTAATATCTTGGTTTGTGAAATTTTAATCCTTGATATGCTTCTTACTTGCATTACACTTTTTTTTTTTTTGGGTGCCAGGAAAGAATGTATGTTTCATGTTTACTTTAATCTTAATTAATAATCACATGAAGATATGCATTGTCTTTTTTTTTTTTTTTTTTTGGCTGTTGTTAGAGAAGCTTAAAGACTGCTATAGGGGATTTAAATTCAAGTCTTTAACAAAAATTTTTAAAGATTTTACCCGCTGATTTAATTGGCACCCTATATACAAGCCCTTTCTTTAAATATTTTTTTCTTAGTTGTGAATCACTTAATTTATTTATGAGTAGATTGAGATACTTTTTAAAATAATTTATCATATCTTATTGCTATTGACTTAGACAGATAGAAATTATTTTGATTACTTATACATTATAATTAAAAAATTAGGCACGCATTATGTGTAATTCCAAACTAATTATTATTATATATATATATATATAGAAAGAACACGGGTGCGTACGACTTTCACTTTGTCAAATTCGCTCTTTGATAATCTTAACATTCAGGGATAAAATCAATCAATCATCATCATCGCTAATTGATGAAGGTGTGGCGGAGACAGCGTATTGACAGATTTGGTGGTTACAACTTGCAAGTAAGCATTTATTGATTTTAATTTCCTTTCATCTCGATTCCCCTCGTATCTTAGAGCATCTGCAATGCAAGACTCACAAGTCAAAAATTTGGCTCACAGTCCAAGTAATACCATGCATCAGTGATTCGCTTCACTTGCCTTACGGTCCAGCTCACGGCCCCGATCCGCCCCCACACATTTTCTCTCTTTCTCTCTTTTTTTTTGGCCAATTAAGCTTTTAAAAGTCTAAAACCCAATAATATAATAGTAGTAGGGTCTATAAAATATTATTTTATTTGGTGATCCATGTTGGTGATCCATAGGATGCAGAGGAGAGAGAAAAAGTTGATTTGTAAGATGATGTGGAGGATGTGGATCCCCATTTATGATCCAAAATTATGAATTACCATTGCATATGCTCTACTTTCTTCCCCACAACCCCCCCCCAAAAAAAAAAAAAAAAACACCCTTTCTGCCTCCTCTATAAAAAAAAATTTTTACAAAAAACTTTTTGCTTCCTCCTCTCATCACTCCCTCTTTCTTTTTTTTTCTTTTTCTTCTTTTTGGTGCAGAAGAGAAATAGTCATTCCCTTTGTTTTAAGGCAACAGATAAAGAATGTCCTAATGGTAACGTTTAGAGACATATTAATTACAAACAATTGCACACGTTCCAACACAAAGACATTAATCAAAGCTAATTTCAAAAATCTATATAATACATAAAAGCAAAGTTTTAATAACCGCCTTTTCCTAAATTCTCATGAATTAATAATTTTCAGCCATAAGATCTATATTCTAAATCACTAACAACCATTGATTTAAATTATCAGAACAAAAAATAAAGCTGCAAAAAATCAACCATCCACCCCATAAAGCTGAACGTGGCTTTGAATGTAGCGCCTTCTTTCTTCTCTCTCTAGCTGCATCACAACCGTTGATGTACTCTATCTCCATTATAACTATTGATCAAAAATCATGGAGTCAAAAAACAGGTAAAATTTCAACCCTTCCCCTTCCCCTTTCCCAAGTTGCAGAGAATGTGGTCTGCCTTTAATATTCCCACGGCTGAAAAGCATTTCCTCTCTCTATCCTTATTTCTCCCCTTCTTTCTCTCACTGTCTTAATATCACGGTTAGCTTCTCAGTGTCATCTTCCCATGGCAGCAAACCTTTCACTCAACTCAAATCCTTATCTCCCTGGCCAAGAACCCCCGAAATTTCGAGACCACCTCTCTATCTCTCCCCGCTGCTCCTCCCTCTCTCTCTTCCACGTCGGTCCTCCTTTTGATTTCCCATGCTTCCCCTTTCACTCTTTCCCTTTGTCTCGGTTCCCCTGTGCTGTTTAGTCCAAAAAATTCATGATGTCTATTAGAGATTTTTTTTTTTTTTTTGGTGTTTGATTCTGATTGATGATTGTGATGGGGATTCCAATAGGTCTGTGCAATTTAAGGTCAAGAGATTGGAGAAAGAGGAGCAGCGGAAGTCTAAGATCTGAACTTTCGTTCGCGATTTATCGCTGCCAATGATGATTTCAATCTGAGTTTTTTTCTTTTTTTTTCCGATTGGAATCTCATTGATGATTCTGATGAGCAACATAAGCCTCAGATCTGAACTTTCGTTCGCGATTTATCGTGCCGATGATGCTTTCAATCTGAGATTTTTTTTTTTTTCCCTGATTTGAATCTGATTGATGATTCTGATGGGGATTTCAACAGGTCCGTGCAATTTAAGATGAAAATATGGGAGGAGGAGAGAGAGAGGAGAGAGAGAGGAGCAACAGAAGCCTCAGGTGTGAACTGTCCTTCCCCATTTCCAGATATGTTTCCCAACCTCTTCTTATTGGTGTGCAAGATCTCAGAGGTTTTTTTTTTTTTGGTTTTCAATTGAATCGATCTCTTAGTCATGACTGTCATGGTGATTTCAACAGGTTGTTGCCATTGTAACTGAAGATATTGGAGGAGGACAGAGAACCGAGCTGATGGACGGGAAGAACCCTCAGATCGAACGGTTGACTCCAACAGAACCGCCACCGGAAGCAACCCTCAATGTCACTATCCGTTTCTGCACTGCCTTCTTCTTCTTCTTCGTTTGGTTCTTCTTTGATTTTTGTTTGAAGTTGTTTTCCGGCATGTGGACATCCGATTTTTTGGGTCTGCACCACATCTGTTTTGATTTAATTTTTATTTTTCTAAAAAAAGTTAGTGAGTTATAATATGTTTTCCACTCCAGAAGACTTCTAAGCTCTCCCAAACTTCTCGCCCACTTTTCTCCAGCGCAGTAACAACTTCCTCACTGCCCACGTTCTCCCCATACACACTCACAACACACTCACGAATCAATTGAATTCTTGAACACATATTTCCCAAGTGTTTGGATCTTCCTGCTCTGCCCACGTTCTCCCCAAATGCACTCACAGCACACTCCCTAATCAATTGAATTCTTCAATACATATTCCCCAAGCCTTCGGATCTTCCTGGTGTTTGGAGTAAATTTTCCTGGTGTTTGGAGTAATTATTAGTCCGTCCTTAAAAAGGTTCGATTTTTTAATTATTTCTTTCCTGTCTCTATGTTTGCGTTACTATGCTCCACTTTTGATATGATTGTGAGTGTTTATGTTGTTCGATTGGTGTTGGATACAATACATGTGAGTTGGGTTATTGTTGGTTGAAGTTATAAATTTGATTCATGTCTAAGACTCTAAAGATGAATTTGTTACCAATTTTGTATTGGTCATTGTTTGTCTAACTTATAGATTTGATTCACGTATAAAACTTTGAAGAGAACTTGCGCATGTCACACGAAAAGTGTGACATTGCGAAAGCATAGTCCAGGACTTTTCCGTTTGCTATTTATGCTTGATGTTTGGTGGGATAGATGCAGATAATGCCTTAGCACAGTTGGAGTTCCTTATCAGCGCAATTTTTTTCCTCGCTGGGTTTCTATGGTTTTTTTATGCATGTGGTTTTAAACAGTGGTTTTTTTGGTTTTACACTTCTTAATATGTCACCCACATTCAACTAAAGGGAAAATAGCTTTTGTGAATTTTTTTGGGGTACATAGCATTTATTAATTTTCAAGAATAAAATGTGCATAAGTTGACAAATAATCCCCCTAAAGATTGATTTTATTGACTGATTAAAACAAGTTAACAGCTTCAATAAATCTCATAGCCAAGACATGGCATGGGGTTCCAACCATGTTGTACATAGTGACGGTGCCACGTTCGAGTGGGGAAATGGCGGTGACCATGACTCTCAAAAATGAAAAAATAGACCAAAAACACTGAATAATGAATAACTCACGTATCAGAAAACATATCATAGGAAACGAAATCCTAGCTTAGGCTACATAGGCTTAGTGTCAATTAAATGAAAAATAACTTTTATGATTTTTTTTTTTGGGTACATAGCATTTATTAATTTTGAAGAATATAATGTGCATAAGTTGACAAATCCCATTGGGAGGGGGATTCTCTGTATGCCTCATGCTTCTGATGTTGATTTTCTGTTTCACTTCATTCTGTGGATTGCTGGTTCTGGGGTTTTCCCAATTCCAATTGTCTCCCCACAAAATCCATCGACAATATTAGCAAGCAAAGAGTAATGTATTTCAAGTACAATTAATTTTTGTCCCAAATTTTCAGTTCAGAGTTTGGTGTAAAAGAGATAAGGAACTTAATTGGGTGTTAGTAGTGCGGAAATGAATAGAAAATGTCAGTTTCGGTAACGTGTGTTGTAATTTTTGATGAACTGCTGCCTTTTATAAGTCTTTCTGTCGTGGTGTGTCTGTGATGAGAACCAACCCTATGTGATTGTGTGGGATATGTGCTTATCTAGGATGTGTGGGATAGTGTTGCATTCAATTTGTGTAAGTTGGGTAATTTCGAATTTATGATTATATAGATTGGTTGTTGTTTGGTTATGTTATAAATTTGATACATAGATAGAACTCTAACAAGGAACTTGTGATTAGTTTTGTATTGGCTATTGTTTATTTAAGTTACAAATTTGTAAGCATACGTTTCTATTCTCCATTACACCAGTAAACGTACTTCTGGTTGTTATGAAATTTTACCATCCAAACATGCGCCATTGTCTGTGGGGTCAACCTTCCAAACACAATCTTATGATCATGCACTGTAACCTAATGAATCCCCCCAGGACTACAAGTTTGCCTTTGGATAGTGTAGAAGAGAAAGTCCTAGGTTTTAAATCCAGTCATCTTCAGAACATTGTGTGATACTGATATTTTCAACACATGTTAAAACCTTGGATGAAGCTTTAACGAAATGGAATAACTGCCCAATGTTACTTACGAAAGAGGTTTATTACTTACGAAAGACCAATATTAGGTACACCAGGTAGATCACGTGTAAATATAAACTTCAACCCCATCATTGTCATTCAAATTGATTCTAAAACTTTATTTCCCTGTAGGTATAAAAGGAGGAGATAGATTCTTCGTCATTGGTGTGATAGATTGACTACTCATTATGTTATTTAGCGTGTCTTTTGTCATAATCACTATCTACTATTTCTATCATTCTATTATAGGCCTTTTTCTAGGTCATGTGGTTTTTAGTTGTTCATCCCAATATGTGAAGTTGCTATCCACGTATATTTTTCATTCATTATTCTATTATCTTTCCTAAATTATAATATTAACTATATCTACAATGGCTATCGGTTCATTACTTACATAGTATATGTTATGAAATGTCTACTTTAATATGCACTGTGTATAGCACGGGTCCAGACTAGTTCTTAAGTAATTTTAATATTTATTTTTCAAAACTAACCCCTCCTTGATTTCCTCTCTCCTCCCTTTATCCCCTCCCCCACCTCTTCCTCCATTAGTCTTGTGGCTGCACTATTGAGAACAAAGCCATGGGGTGGGAGCACTAATATAAGTTTGATTTTTTTCTTCTGGGGGTTCAATTGACCATTTAGATGTGAATACTCAGTCTAATTCCAGTCGAAATTAAAATGCTTCATTTTGGGTCTTAGGGTTTATAAGTTTTGTCAGTGAAGTCGGCTTCCACTAAAGTGTCTGTTAGTATCATGGACGCACACCCCAACTTAACAGGCAGCCAGTAACTGGAAAGACAGAGTTTCACCGGGAGCTTGGAGTGGTCATAGCGAATACAATTTGTTGGTGCAAGCTCTTTTGTACAATTAATGGTTGTATCGGGAGGACACCAACGGCAACAATGATGGTGGAGGGTAGGCAATGGGCACGGTGGACATGAAAGTGATGTTAGTGTTTTATGATGCGCTTTAGTCTGAAAATCTTTGAACTCCACAGTCAATTTTGGAATAAAAAAGTCTATATTAAATAGAGTAATGATCCTTAACTTTTGCCCTTAGGGCAATGGTTATCAGGATTATTTTTTAAATTACTTTCAATACCAAATATGTTGAATTTTATGCCAATTGGGTTTTAAACAAAGGCGTTATGTATATATATGCTCAAATGAGATTCCAACTCAAAATTAATTGATAATAGGTGGAGTAACTCATAAGTTTATATACATATTCAAACCCTTCAATTTTTTCAATGTGGGACAAACTCCACTTTTACATTCTAACACTACTAGTCCAGACCCGTGCTTTGCACGGTGCATGTTAAAATAGATATTTCGTGATATATACTATGCAAGTAATACAGCGATAGCTATTGTAGACATAGTTAATACTAAAATTTAGAAAAGATGATAGAATAATCAATGAAAAATATATACGGATAGCAACTTTGTGTATAACCATTGGGATTAACAATTAAAAATCACGTAACTGTGAAAAACATCTATAATAGTATGATAGAAATAGTAGATAGTAATTATGAGAAACACCACGCTAGATAAAATGATGAGAAATCAATGTATGATGCCAATGACGAAGAATTCACCTTCTCTTTTTACACCTACAGAGAAAATAAAGTTTTAGAAATAACTTGAATAACAATGATGGGGTTGAAGTTTATATGTACACATGGTCTCTCTGGTGTATCTAACATTAGTATTTTATAAGTAATAAACATCTTTCTCCCAATTGACTGGTGCAATAAAAGTGATAGGAACTTCTACTTTATAGTGGCATGGAGGCTCCATGATAAATACTCATGGTTTACCTATGTAATAATGTATAATTGTATAAAGTGATAGATGACCACATGGCTGTGAAAAATATTAATGTAGGATAGTCAATAATAAAATAAAAAACTATGTAAAAAGTGATACGTACGGAAAACTATAATACATGGGCTACATACACATCCAACTGGCTAGTCGTAGTTTGCAAAAGAATTCGAGTATCCTCATGAAGAATGGTAAACTCTCTATAACCCGTATTATCTTGTAAGAGAACTCTGAAGATGTACCTATAATCTTAAGTAACATAGGATGGTTATAATAGTGCAAACATGCATTTGGAAGAGTATAACAGAGTACATAATAATAGACAATCAAATACGAAAACCTCTTTTGTGTCAAGTTTGGAGATTCACATGTATAATAAGATACATTCAGAGTGAATACATAGGAGTGGTCATTTTTTTTTGCAATTAGTGCAGGCATCATAAAGCAATGGGTGGATTTCAATGACGTCTACAAAAAGTCAGAAATATCTGACCTGCATATTGTAAACTTTAAAGATTATGTTTTCTTGAAAGAATATATGTAAGCATGAAGTTACATTTGTAAGGTAAATTTCTAGCTTACATTTCATGTGGCTGCATATTCATATAATCTAATCCTTTGAGCAGTGAAAAACTTCTTTAGATTGTACATATGTAATGTTCTCTTACACATGAAATCAAGTGGGTCATCACAACCTTAGTATCAGAGAACCTAATACATGTAGGGAAGGTAACATATGTAAGATCAAGTGTATATAACTTGTAAGAGAAATGAAAATTAAAACTAATGTCATAAGTTGTATATACCATCCTTCAAAGTCTTTTGTTGCTTGAATGTCCGGATTAATCAGCAATCTACTAACTGTTAAAGTAGAAACCAATATTCCTAAAAGTATATTGTATGGGAGAAAACATATTAATAAAGTATACCATCACAATGATGCTAGACAATTTGATGAGTGAAAGTGTATCAATTGGATGTGATGGTACTTTAATAATCTCTAATGTGCACTCTAGAAAAAAGAAGTATATTTTCAGTACTCAAGTGTTGATGAAGATGAATGCCCTAAACTTCCGCGAAATCTGCCCATAAAGTTAGCCTCAACAGATGCATCCTACATATAAGAAATATATGTACTAATATTAGAGAGACTAAAATGCATTAATAAATAAGGAAAAATATTAACTAATGGAAATACATACTGCATATCACAAAGTAATAATTCTCGCCTTGCAGTGCCCCTGTTCCTTGTCATTTCTAATGGAGATATTACCACTACCATGCCGATGATGTCTATAACAAAAGGAAATGAAAATGTTATAGATATTTGAGAAGAAATACATATAGAAATATAGGCAGTTAATTTACCGTGTAAATTATACGTAACTATAACATTGTCACGTGTTGTAGACGTCACGGGACATCAATGAATGACACAAAAGGTGGTAGGTGCTGGTAAGGAATATCAGGACAATCCTCAACCACGCCAAGAAGTCTCGATATCGGCGTAAAAACCAACTTCAAATTGTTGTTGACCATATTCCTTTCTCCATCTGTCGCAGCATTTACCAAAAGCCCGGAGATGTGGTAAACTTTGTCAGCATTGAGTATAGATCTCCATCAAGTAATTTCAACATCGCCTTCTATGCTGGTAAATATCTCATGACACTATAAAATAATCAACTGTATTGATAAGCAATATACTTGTACATGGTGGAAAGTTTTTAGCGACTTCAATAAACCAATACCTGATAGTCCATGAATATAACTTTCCACAGTGTGCATTGCTCATATACTCGAACCGTCATTGATTGCACGAGTCGAATAATTAGGGTCACAGGTCTATTGCAAGGGTTGACGGCACATATAGGCATAGAAGTATATACTAAACCTGACATATATGTAATCATAAATAAAAAAAGAAAATAGATGAATATGGTCTAATGTAGTAAACACATCATGATAGTTAAGAAAATAATAGTAATGTAAATAACACCATTATTATATAATTAGAAAGGGACTAACCAAGCATCAGGACTGCCATTAAGAATTTCATGGTAGACAATATTTTTAGTCATGTTGTGATGCACATCTCCTTTGTTGCAAATTAAGAACTTCAGCCCTGAAGGAGAGGTGACATGAAAGATAGCTATATATAGTTGACTGTGGGAGAACACAGGTTTTGGAAGATAAACTCCTACATATTGTAATGTTTGACCTTGAATTTTATTAATTATCATTGCAAAACCCAATTTCAGAGGGAATTGCCTCCTCTTCAAGGCAAATGGCGAGTCCTTAGCTGAAGGACTTAAGTCAATTCATAAGATAGTCACTACTTGCCCAGTATTTCTTCGAGTCAAGGTTTTGTCTTGAACAACCTTGCTTACTAAGTCTTTCAATAATCAACCGAGTGTCATTGCATAACCCGATTGATGGGTCAAGATTTCTTAGTAGAACAACAAGAACACAAACTTTCAATTGAATTTCATGATTCGGGAATCTTGAAAAGTTCATACCATGTAGCATGTTTGGTGGATTAATGTCATTAATAACGTAATCAATGTTAGTTGGTAGAAATGTGTCAAAACTCAGGTATGTACGGCTATTATCGGGAACCATTGATAGAATATTAGAATTTATTTCATCCACATCAGTGTCTAGGGGGGCCAATATACAATGGTCCTGAAAGTATGACTCGTTTTTATATCTTTCCACCAAACCTGGATAAACAAATTCAATCAAGTTCGTGGGGCCATTGTTGTCATTCTTAATGAGAAATTCTTCAGGAATCCCTATCCAATTCAGTTCACTACCATCTAAAAATGAGTATCCTTTCACACGACCATTATTAACATTCAAAGTCCATTCTGCAAAACTTCGCAACCACTTATGTTCATTGTCACTTAAATTTGAATGCAAAAGCTACATGTTGGTTCTAAGATGTTCAATATTGCAGTAAGACCAAAATGTTCCCCTTGATATTGAACATGCAACGATATCTGCTCTACTGCCCTTTGTAACAACAGAAAGTACTTGCCTAAAATCACCTCCGAAAATGACCATTTTTCCCGTAAATATTTGGTTCCGATTGCGTAGATTTTGTAAAGACCGCTCAACTGCTTCTACCATGTAGCGATGGCTCATGAGAGCCTCATCCCATATGATAAGTGATCTTTCCCTAATTAGCTCTGCTAATTCAGACTGTTTATAAATGGAGCATGTAGATGTCTCACCTGCATCAATTGGTATCTTAAACATCGAATGAGGTGTTTTCCCAAAACGTAATAATAATGCAACTATTCCGGAGGATGCCCCGGATAGCACTATCAAGCCTTTTGACTAAAATATGTTACGATAGTTTTCTAAAGATATGTTTTCCCAGTTCCCCCACTGCCATAAATAAAAAAGCACCCTTTTTCTCCATGTTCATCGGCGTGAATAATAGATTGGAAAACTTGCATTTTATTTGAATTCAATGGTTGTAGCAACATATCAAGGTTATGTTACTCTTGTTCTTGATCATAATCAAGTCGTTCTCTGATAAGTTTGATACCAAATTGATGCACCAGATTAGGTGAAGGCAAAGGCATAGAAGGGTAGTCCCTTAATGATATACCATTCTTATTCAAAATCATCTCAATTCATAAAGTCTAAGGTCCTGTCGTTGTTCCACACTAATCTATAAACTATGGTCTCTAAGATCTCTTTATATTCATCTTTGTAAATCATTAGTAAGGTCTTTCCAATGTTGTTCCCGCAATCAATGGGGGTTAGACACTTCTAAGAACATAAGCATTGAACATGAAATACTTCGAAGTTCAGCCCCTGTTGGCCATAGTGATGCTTTTGCTAGTGCCTCATGCCACTCATTAGCATCGTCAACCAGCTCTCGTGCCAAGCAAGCTTCCTTAAAAGTTGAATATAATATTCCATTGAGAGTTCTTAAATCCTCATATGATGTAGCTCCATAAACAATGTGCAACAACATTTGCATATAGGATCTCTCGCCCATGTTTGGGTGAGCATAGGGAAGTCGGTCGATGCATACCCTCTGTTTTCTCTTAGTCCATGTAACGCCCCCAAAATACTAATGACATGATTTATGAAAAACTGCAGCGGAAGACTTAATAAGAGAAGGCGCTACCGCCGTCTTGATAAGGACAAGGCTCACTGAAACTATTTAATCTTGCAACTCATATTCACAAACACAAAATCCATTAACTGAAACACTTCAAAACCAAAGTCCATAATAGTTCAACTTCAATACCATCGACTTAATCATACCATGTGATAACTTGCACTCCATACTATACAAGTATATTGAATATGGATCCAACTTGACCTAGTTATCGTTCCCCGTTATGCATAAATGTTATCAAGTCAAAACATATTTTTCAAGTCAGATGACATTTATGAAACAACTAACTTTTATCAAGTCAGATGACATTTTTAAAAGCTCAAGATACGTCCATTGCCTGTTTTTTCAAAAAGCAGAATATGTTTGTCAAGTTACAACTCTTAATAAGTTTATCAATGAATCAGTTTATATAGTGATTTGCCATTTAACTTGTGATCCCGTCAGTTATCATCTATAGGGCGTTAGCCCATCATTTACCCGCGCTGTTTCAGGCCAACTCTTGATCGGATTGACAGGTGTACACCTATGTATAGATCATATCATTGTAAGGGGTTCACATTCAGATAATAATGAGCAATTCAGTTTCATATTATTTACATTTTCATTGTTATTGCGAACTAAATGAGTTACAAAAACGGGTACCCATCAACAGTATTTATATGCTCATTTTACAATACAGGAATGCATGTACTGAGTTTCTGCTCATATTTTCAAATTGTTTTCATGTTTTCCATTTTAGGTGATGAAGTATCACATGTTTTCCCTTTTAGCAAGCGCTTTTGGAAGTCATCAGATATTCACAGTAAATTTAGCATAGTATGAATATTGGAAACGATCTCAGGGTCAAGTTGGATCTATGTTCAATATACTTGTATAGTGTGGAGTGCAAGTTATCACATGGTATGATTAAATCGATGGTATTAAAGTTGAACTATTATGGACTTTGGTCTTGAAGTATTTCAGTTAATAGATTTTGTGTTTGTGAATATGAGTTACAAGATTAAATGGTTTCAGTGAGCCTTGTCCTTATCAGGACGACGATAGCGCCTTCTCTTATTAAGTCTTCTGCTGCAATTTTTTATAAATCATGTTATTAGCATTTTGGGGGTATTACAGTCCATTTTCTCATTCCTTTATTCCAGACATAATAAGATGGGAATGTTACGTAAGTGTAACGTCTTGCTTCGGTATCTTCAATATTCGCAATGAACCAACATATAAGCGTAGTAACCCTCTGTGCTCCTTCTTTAACAGACCTATGAAGTCGATCACGATCGACGAATATAACATATTGTTATCCTTGCAAGTGGTATTGCAATAGTTCAATAGATGAATAATGTTGCGTGATCTTAAAATCAAATAGTCTCCAAACAGCATCCACTGGTGACACATAACGACAATCCAAGTATTGTTTAATTTTGTTGACATCTTCATAGTTAGAAGGGCCAATTTCATGTTCAGGATTCTGAACATTATCTTCGATGACAATGGTTGCTCTGTTAGCTCCCTTATACATGTATTTGTGAAGATACTTGATGACCTTTTGTGTACACCACTCAACATTAATATGTGCATCATATTTGACACACAGAGCACAGTTATATATTATTATCCATCTATTGTCCATTCTCTTACCACAAATAGTTACACTTCGACCATTATCCCAACACCTGTATTTCACAAAACCATTTTCTTCAATAATGGTCTTATCACAAAAACTCTTAAGATAATGCTTTGTGTATGTGTTACCATCCATGCATGGGGCATACAGGATATTAATGCCACATGGACCATGTATCATATGTCTTGTAACAGTCTCGAATTCAAGGAGGTTAGTGTCTTCATCAGGGAGCTCTACGCATATAATACGGTCGATATCTTAGGCACATGTGGGCTTGTCTTCACTTGCAAGGGTTAATAATATATGGGCATGTGGTAATCCCCATTTCTGAAATTCAATAACATGTATATCTACATACATATGCAACATAGGAGTATAGGTTGTGGGGAGTAAAATAAATGACTATGAATAAAGTAAGATTGAGAGTTTAAAATCTACAAAATACATGACATAGTTAGATAACAACATTACCTATAATGACTTTGCTGAAAAGATTTCTCTCTTTGAAGTCTCGTTTTAACTCTTTTAGCCGTAAGCGAAATACTCGAGCAATAATGTCTGGCCGGTAATTTGCATATTGGCTAGTTGTTGTGCTAAAGCTTCCTAGATTTCTGGCCAACTAGGGTTGCAGGTGAATATGATTAAAAAATCTGGATAGCCCATTTGATTGCAGATGGCCATTGCGTCCAAAAAGTGTTGTCTCATATAGCGTGGCTCACCTGTGAATGATGCAGGTAATATTAACCTTCTTCCTGCTGCATGAGCATCATTTTCACCAGCAGTAATAGCATCTTCCAAGACGTTATATAATTCTGCTCGCAGTGTACTTTGGTGATTTTTGATATATGGTAACCTCCAAGCCTCAATCGTAGCATAACAATCAATAATAAATTGAAGAAACAATTTATCGCATCGAAGTAGTATGTTTCCTTCATCAAGTCTGTACTGTATGAGGAATGCATAAAATTCTCTCATTGTCACCGTTACTCGACAAGTGCTTGATCTCCCCACACATGAAATGCAAGCTGTCCAACCATCCGTTCCATACAAAAATAGGAGTAGGTATTGAAAGGACATATATAATGGTTGGGTTTCATATACTCGCTGTAAATTTCCACCTATTTTTCGAACAATAATATCTCGGTGCTCTTCACCCCCGACGTCGCCCCCAACTATGAGAGATGCAACTTCATCTGTAGTGGGTAATGTGTATAGTTTTCCAGGACGTGCTTTAATAATGCGAATGCTTAAATTAATCACATTATCAGCCTCTAAGATATCACGTGCATTGCTAAAAACCTTCACATAAGGGTTCATAGCATCAAGCATACGCTGTAAGGCTTGTAATGTTTCCTCATCAACTCCACGTCCACTTTGTTGAGTATTTAAAGCCTTGCATTGATTTCGCAGTTCATCATGTGTGTCATAGATATATAGTTGAGCAAATTTTCGTCGTTATGTTTCCACATCAAGTATGCGCTGTAAGGCCTGTAATGTTTCCTCATCAACTCCATCTTGCATTTTGTCGAGCAAGTCTTACAGTGATCTCACCACTTTCGGTTTGAGCTTCCATCAGTACTTCAGAAAAATTATGTGCATTACTAGATAAGATTTCACCATTATGTTGTTCAGTAAAGCAGATTTAATTGCATAAATAGAATATTTAGTAACATGTTTCTCCCCATACGGTGTGTAATTGTAAAGTATACATTTGTGAAGGATTCATAGGAGTGTCACAAATTTTAATATTGTGAAGAATTTTTTAATTTGTTAGGTATGTACATGTAACTAATTGCTTGTCGAAATGTGGCTAGCACATTATGATTATGTATTGAAGTTTCCTTGATTTGATCCTCTTTTTTGGGGGGGGGGGGCTTGAGCATGTGAAAACCTTCTGCAGGTTTTTCACTCTTAAAGAGGGCAAAATTGGATTACAAAGAAAACGTACACATTCACCATTGACAGTTGTTTAAAGTGAATAGATTTGCTATAGTGAAGGAATTCTTTTCGATGTGTAGTATTGATAGTGTTTAGAGATGGGAACAATCTTTCAAATACATTAAGTATAGTAATTACTACTTATGTGCCTATATTATTTACATCATAAATATTGTGATAATATTTGTAGTAACCAATGTACAACATGGACATTTCATTTTAAGTATTAGTGTAGGTTGTTGTGTATTTGTGTACCGTGTATCCTAAGTGTTAATAGGAAAGGGTAATTTTCATATAGTAAATTATGGCATAATTATTACAATTTAAATAATGAAAAAAATAAAGAAATATGGTTTTCCCTATGAAATTTTAAAGTATAAATCCATCACATAATAACGTAAGTAGGTCTATAAATAGTATGAATGTATGGACACAACATAAACAGTTGACACCAACTTATACGTATAAGCTGAACTCAAATTATATATGGAGCATGACAATATTTATATAGTTAGTAATGCTTGGGAAATAAATTGTATCAAATGGAATGGCTAGTAAAGTAGTTTTTAGTAAAGGAAAAACATGTCATCGAATGAAGTTCTAAGGCAGTCATTTCTAACATAACAATATATTCAGCCAAGAAATAATATGAAAATTAGTGTTCGACATGTACGTGTCATTATTATGCTCTTTGATGTTGATTTTTAGATTTTTCATCTTAACCAAAGTATAGTATGTATATCAAATCTTGGTTTTAATTCATGTGTAGATGTACGCAATGGGTTATCTCTACAGACGGATGGAAGTTCCCGTGTTAATATCTCTATCTTTTTAATAACGCATATCATACTTCATATTTGGTGACAAATATGTGCATAATAGTACCCAAAAAATTAACAAACCATATGTGCATAATATTTCCACAAGAAAATTTTGAAGCAATGGAATATAAACAAAAAATAATATGCGAACATAATGAATACAGTAATATGACAAACTAACCTCAACGAATATGAATATCAAGGGCAGGTCTGCGAGTAAAGCCTGCAAATGAAGAATAGGCAAGAAACTTAGTTGGCTAGCTTATTGTTTATTGGGAGTAGACTAAAGAATAAAAAACGCACATGTCATAGTGGAAGAGTTTGACTATGTGGCGGATGATTTGATCCAATGTCTCCTATAATGTATGGATTTAGGTTATGATGGTTTAGTGCACATTATAGATAGAAAATGTAATTATACCCAAAAAAGGGAAAATTCTAAATGTATTGACATGTACAAGTACAAACTACCGCACATGTAAAGCATTAGAAGTAACAAATTTTGTTATGTGTCACGACAGTAACCTCAAGTTCCCCTAGGTATAAATGGCAGATGAGTTTTGTTATGGTGATGTTAAAGTTGGGTTGATTGTGTACCCACAAATTTAATCTTATATGTATGTCAAAGAAAAAATAGAACACAAAAAGGACAATTTTTTCAGCACTGACATCTCAAGTTGAGCTATTACATTATTAAGCTAACCATATACAATTTAAGCTGAATTGTTGTACAGATACTACTTTTGCATGTGTATATGTATAGCAAATATAAATTTTTCTCAAAACATTGATATAATAGGATTAAATTTTAGTGAATATTGTGTACTAACATGCAAATGCAATGCTTTTTGCTTATTAATATGAACATGTTGAAACATCAAAAATAGATTTTCCAATATAGATCTTTATAAACATAAGTAATAGTTAAAACAGGAGCATTCCCTCCCCCGCCCCCCCTAAAATGAAAACATTGTGACAATAGTGTTACATTCAACATCTCTGTCCTATACAAATATCATTCCACTGTTTATTATCTTTGAAAAGCTTGTCTTGTGCAACATACGTAATGGTCAATACTCAATATACTAAGTTTTAAAAATATGTTTGAATCTATCTAGAACAAATAATGTGAGAAGTATTTAAATAAGTTCAATTCATCAAATAAGAGTGAATACTTTTTACATCAATAATTAAGAGTACTACTTACTACCTATGGAGAAAAATAGAGGAGAATATGATGAAGAATGAACTAATTGGGCTAGCTTGGTCCATCCACTATCACAAATAAAAGGACCACATTGGGCTAGCGTATCAAGTATTAAGTCGAAAGACAACCCGACATTGTCTTCATGCACTCATACAACTGGTTTCAAAAACGCGTTCGTTATTGTTGCTAAACTAAAATTTTTCGCAAAGTATTAAGTCTAAAGTGAGTCTGTTTTTTTGTTTTCGTAAATTTGAAAAGAAGGGACACATGACCTGGAAAAACGTGAGAGTTGAGAAAACTGGTTTCTATAAAGTGGTTACTAATTGTGAGAGTTTGAGAGAGTGTAGGATGTGTGAAAGATGGACTTCGTGTAACTAAAGTTAGCAAGAATTTAGGGATAATGGGAGACGTGGGAGGGCTTTTTAAAAAGATTTTTAAATGGATAAATTATTTTCTTTTTTGTTGCTATAATAAACGGCAAAGATGAGACTTGTTTGACTTAAGCAATGACCCACAATGCAAAAATTAATTGAAAAATAAAAAAACACTGTTTTTCAGTGAATATATTATAGTTTAATTGCAAAAATTTAATTGAAATATTAACAAAAGGTTTGGTGGACAATATATTACTGTGCAGTGAATAACTTTGGGGGGTAAAATCTAATTGAAAATTAAAATTGGAATGATAGTTTTTTGTAAGAAGAAAAAGCAAAACAAACATTGCAAAAAAAAAAAAATTATAAAGATAAAGGTTTTTTTGGGGTAAAAAAATTCAACCTACCTAGTAGTTTGTGGCTCACAAGCATTAGTACCGCAATAACCACAATTTAGTCATTAAAACTTCTAGGTGTCTGCATCCAGTCCAAGGCCTGCTTTGAAATCAGTGGACGGGGCAAGATGCATGACTGTTACTCCAAGTTGATCCTTGCTCAACCGAGCTATAACCAAGGCAGCCAGATTAACTTCTTCTCTGCATAATTGATTTTAATCGTTTCGGACCTATCAAGCAGGGCCCCCGATTTCGTTGATGATGAGAATGCAACAGCCCCCAAACACGAATTTAAAAGTAGCCAAGTGAACAGGCATAATCAGATTACACATAAAATTAGAGAAGAACATATAGGCATTTAGCTACATCTCAGCAACTATAGTCATCTCATCAAGCTTGCTAGTCAATGTTAGCATGGAAGGGTGAAATAATCACACAAGATATAGTCGTATGTTTTTATGAAAGGGTGAAAATATTTCTATGTATGATCGCTTGACTTTCTCACGCGTAATCCTTGCAAATAACTTCAACAAGATCGTATGGCTCCATTTTTAGAAGTATAACCATAACAACTTTTAATTCCAACTCTAATAGGCTAGCTATCTTCCTCTTCTCAGAAGGCATTGCACAAAATATCCAATACAGGAAGTTCAAGGAAAAATCAGAAGTACTGAGCAAACGCACAATGACCCATTCCAATCAACAAATTCCATAGGTTGACAATAGATGCTTCGCATGAAAGGTAGTAGAAATGCTCACCAAAATTTGGTCATTTTACTTGTTGGAATCTGACAATGGTTGATAAAATATTCTCAAGGGCTCTACCTGTTAGCAATAACAACACAGGCAGAAAGATACGTGCATCATATCTCTTCAGAAGGGTCATATTTATGCCCTGGCAAACTAAAATCGTCTTTTCCCTTTTCTTCTTCTCAATTGAAGTTGTAGGAGTTGTTTTCCCTTTCTCCTTCACAATTAAAGAATAGTAGAACAATCAACCTGAAAGTAATAAGTCCAAAAAGCGAACCATAATTTTAGCCCATTCATTGCAAGCTTGCCAAAATTAATGAGGACTACAGAGGTGCAGTGCTAACGTTAGAGCTTCCTGATAAACTAATTGATACGATCATAGTAATTTACTTGATTGGCAAATAATTTTCATCAATGCTGAATTACAGAACCCAGATGGAACTTGATATTGAACCCAAAAAAAAACAAAAAAAAAAAAAAAAAAAAACCCACATCCAGAGATACCCAATTGACAAACCAGTTCTTGGCAATTGAATGTGCATGTTATGACTGTTTTTACATCTCACTGACAGAAATGAAACCCCAAATCAAGCTCCCAACTATGAATTTGCCCAGATTGACCCAGGATCCATTAGTTTAACGGCAAATTTACAAAAATAAGAAACCCAAGTAATGCAACTCACCACTCACCAGAACCGAAAACAGAAATCACCGGAGTTTATTTTGTTCTGGTTTTCATGGCAACCGTCTTAGCAGAGAATACGGCACCGTTCGCTTCACTTTCAATGGTGCCAGGCTTTCTGGTGCCAAAACTCCTAACGACCTCCGAATGAAGAATGGGAATCTTGTAGCCACTTGGGTAGATAAGATTGGTGGTAGCTATAGACCCTCTCCGTACCCTTCATTAGCAGATCCAGTGTGTTCCACCATCGATCTGGAAATCCCCAAAATATTGAACCCCATAACAATAGAAGGAAAACCCAGAAAAGAGATGAACAATTACTAAAAGAAACCCAGAAATCAGCTTCATCAATGAAGGGTATAAAAGAAATGGGGGGAGTTGTTGGTTCAAAGCTGTTGGGATAGTAATGGCAGCGGTGAGTTTCATGGTAGAATCCATGGGCAGGCAAGAAATGAAGACACAGAGGGGGGGGGGAGAGAGAGAGAGAGAGAGAGGAGAGAGTTCTAGTAATTTTTAGGCAGGCCGAGCAATGGGGACAGATAGAGGGGGCGGGAAGAGAGAGAGAGGATAGAGGTCTGAAAACTTCTGGGCAGGTGGATAGTCAGGTCGGTTAGAGAGATTTATTTATTTCTGGTTTAGGTTTAAAGTAATTCAACAACTGCTAGTTATTATCATATAAATAAGATGGTTGAAAATTTTAAATTAATGAGAATTTAAGAAAAGGTAGTTACTAAAAGATTATTATTATATATAGATATCGATATCCATATAGATAAAGGTTTTCTTGAAAAAGCGGCGTCAAGTTTTCTCATTTTGTCATTCTCTCTCTAAATCTTTTATGAAAATGAAGATGCAGTACAAAGTTTTTAAATTTGCAAATCCTCTTCCTTTCTCTTCTGTTCTTCTGCAATCCCTCAGCCTGAGCAATTGCCATCCTCTTTCCCTCAATACTGATGTAGCCTTTTTTTCCTTCATTAAAAATTTTCACATTTCGTTTGAATATATTTATTCGTAAATTTTGGCATTATGCATTGTCCAAATTAGAATATATAAATGGCTACTCTTTGGCCTTTCCAGTCTAATGACACAAAACATTTAAATCAATAATTGTTTTCTATTGTCTAATCACAATATCAGCTTTTTGTGACATAATCTCAATTACGTGTCGTCTTCTCCTCCAGAATTTTTTCTTTCGGTAAATATTTTACAGCATATGCCTTATAGATCGATTATACTCATTTCTATTAATGGGCTAAATGGATGATGGATAAAGAGCTAAGCCCCTACATTTTTCCTCTTTTACTTTTAACTTGTTGAAATTTGGAACCAAGGAAAGAACATTCTTCGAATAGTTTTATTTGTTTTTCCTATAGAAATTAAGTATAAAAATGCTTTCTATTAGTATTTTCTTTCTCTACCTAAATATCGATACAAATATAATGCATGCAAGATGATAGCCTTTCATGAACATCATTTCTTAAAGGTTGATTTGTATGTGAGTGATGACTTTTATTAGTTTCTTTTATTGTGCATCGTGTCTTAAATTTTTGCTTTCTTGCCTCTCTTAGGAATAATTGCTTCCTATCCTTTAAAAAAGCACAAAAATGAAAAGGAAATATACATATACCATCCTAACAAAGTGATAATTACAATGGGTGAATTCTTTCTTTTTCTTTTCGAATTGGTTGATTTCAATCCATTAGGCATGAGCAATATCACTAACTCCGTCATGATATTTTTCATCGTTTGATTATTCATATGTGATAGCAATGTATACGTAGATTCTTTTTGTGAACAAGATGTCAATAACGAACTATTTCTAATATCACTTTAAACTTTATAATTGCAATATTGTTGAGGTAGATTAGATCATATTCTTTTCAGGTACCTATCATTATTTTTAGATTTTATGTTATTTAATATGCTTTGATTAATTATTATAATCTTATTAGTTCATTTAATTGCTCTATGTAGGTGCATCTTACTATGCTAGGTATATAGTTAACAATACTATTCCTATCCCCTACTTCAGTAGTGTGCACATAAAATTCTCAAAGATCCACCCCAAATGTGTTTCTAATTTCTACATTGACAAGGATGATAACTCATGTTGGGAATATCACACATAAGTAAAGAAGTCCCACATCGGGAGTTTAAAAAGAAGGGTCATGGTATACAAGTCAAGTGAGTTACTCCTTCTATTGCCAATTAGTTTTAGGATGGAACCTCACTTGGGCTTGTTACCATGGACCTTGGTTGAAGTGGGCTCCTTCCTTGGATCTCCCCAACAAGTGGTATTAGAGCTTTGGTTATAGGATGTCTTCTATCATGAAGGTAGAAATTCAGAAATTCGATGGGGAGATTAGTTTTAATCTCTAAAAGGTGCAGATGAGAGCAGTTCTCATTCAGCACGGGTTGTGGAAGGTTCTGAAGGGACCTCACGTAAAACCTGAGAAGATGACAGAAGAACAGTGGGCTGAAGATGTAAAGAAGAGACGTGGGTCGTTGACGGAGGACGAATGGGAGGAATTGGAGCTGAAAGCGGTTTCAGCCATACAGTTGTGCTTGGCACCACATGTCCTGCGAGAGGTGCTTGATAAGACAACTGCAGTGGATCTTTGGGCTCGGCTGGAGGAACTCTACATGACGAAGAGTCTCGCCAACAAGATCCGTTTGAAGGAAAGGTTGTATACCTTTCGTATGGCTGAAGGTACCCCTGTCCAAAAGCATTTGAATGAGTTTAACTCTATTCTTGTTGACTTGGAGAGTCTAGATGTGAAAGTTAAGGATGAGGATAAGGCTATTTTGCTTGTTGTGTCGTTACCCCCTTCTTATAAACACTTTAAGGAGATTATGCTATATAGTAATTCTAATACTATATCGTTTGAAGATGCTAAGTCAAATCTATTGTCTAAAGAGAAGTTTGATCTTGACATTTATGCTGATTCTGCTGAGGGATTAGCAGTAAGGGGTACAGCAACTGAAAAGGGGAACGGTAATAGGAGTAAGAACCGTTCTAAGTCTAAAAATCCTCATGCTGGAAAGACCTGTAATTACTGTGATAAATTGGGTCATACTATTGCTAACTGCTGGAAACTGCAAAAGAAGAAGGAGAAAGAGGAAGATAATTCTCAGGAGCCTGCTGAAACTTCATTTGCTGAATCTGATTCTGATGGTGACGTTCTGTTTGCTACCTCTACTGAAGGGGGGAGCGATTCTGATTGGATTCTTGATTCTGGGTGTACCTATCATATGTGTCCTCACAAGGACTGGTTTTCAACATATGATCCAGTTGACTCAACTGTTGTTCACATGGGCAATAATGCCCAATGTAATGTAACTGGAATCGGGACTGTTAAAATCAAGACCCATGATGGTGTTATCAGGATTTTATCGAATGTTCATCACGTTCCTGACTTGAAGCGTAACCTCATCTCATTGGGCACCCTTGAATCCAAAGGGTGCAAATATTCAGCTGAAGGTGGAATTCTGAAGGTCTCAAAGGGCAGTAGGATTCTGCTGAAGGGTTTGAGGCAAGGAGGCCTCTATGTCTTGCAGGCATCTACTGTGGCAGATTATATGAAGGAAAGTTCATATAAGTCATCTCCTAGAGCTAAGTTCAAGCATTGCTTGGACTCAGTTGGCATTCGCAGTATTTGAGCGCCCTTCGGGGTATTGCCCCTTGGGAGGGGCGTCACCCTTCGGGGTGCGATGACGGAGTCAGAAAGCAGTGATTGGAGATTTTGGTCCAAGGTGGAGATTGTTGGGTTTTATGGCCCAAAATTCGAGTACCGGCACGGTGGGACGACGCTGCGCGAGCACGGGCGTGTCAAGACGAAGAACGTCCAGTCGAAGAGGACAGAAAAACGGCACGGCCGTGCCATGTGGCACTGGGTGACCGTGCCACGTGGCACGGTCGTGCCCCGTGTTTTTACGCCGCCTCTTTCGGAAGGCGGTTAGAGTTCTGTTCAAGGGGGGATTCCACCTGGCGGCTAGGGTTGCATGCTAAAGGGGGAAAACCCTATTTTTTAGACCCTATATAAAGAGGGTCAAGCCTAGGATCTGAAATAACTCCAGTACTCATAAACACATTGAGAGGTAAAAGTAGTTTGCGAGAGATTACAATAGAGAGAGATTGTAAGTCTGCTCTTAGATCGAATCACTGAGATGATTGTGATCGTGGTGTACTTTCCTGCTCATAGTGGATTGTTTTGGTGCTGTCGCCGTCCGTGGTTTTTCCCACATTGGGTTTTCCACGTTAAATCTCTTGTCTTCTTATTTCTGTTTTCTGTTATTTACTTGAATTCTGAATTTCTAATTCATCCTATTACTTCCGCTATTATTGTTACTCTGATATTAATCCCAACAAGTGGTATCAGAGCCGATGGTGCATTCGGCTAAGCAACAAAAGGTGTGGCATGGTGGACCCTATGGACGAGCTTGGTGAAGTGACGCACAGGTATTGATCGAGCGGTAATACGTGTGCTGCAGCGTGGCTCGATGGTGTGGATAAGCTCTTGATGGTGGTTTGACACCTTGGTAAAGGCTTCCGCTCAAGGAGGAGCTTGTGCGTTGATGTGGTGTGAAAGAGATTCATGTGTGAGGGGGAGATTGTTGGGAATATCACACATGAGTAAAGAAGTCCCACATCGGGAGTTTAAAAAGAAGGGTCATGGTATATAAGTCAAGTGAGTTACTCCTTCTATTGCCAATTGATTTTAGGATGGAACCTCACTTGGGCTTGTTACCATGGACCTTGGTTGAAGTGGGCTCCTTCCTTGGATCTCCCCAACAACTCATAATTTTAATCGTCTTTCTCTTTATTTCATGTTGATTGATGGTACTTCTTAATCGATAGGTTTGGCTATTTTCATTTAGTATGCACTTTAATTTTTTTACGTTGACATTAACATTGGTTTATATTCTATACATACATTTTTACGCATTATATAATTATAAATTCATTTTAAAAATATGAAAATTGGTAGTATACCCTATATGCATTGCATGTGATTCTAAACTGAAAAATTAACTCAAATTAGTAATCAAGATAAAGTAATTATTAATTAATATTAAACCTCGAATACCAATAACAGAGAAAATAAAGAATACACTACCACTAGGGTTTGGATTCTTTATATAAGACAAGTTTATTGCATCGTTAATGGTAATTTCTTTAATAAGTTAAAATTTGACTGATAGATGTAGGAATTACGCCTACAATATTGCAATTCTTCTTTTAACGGTTGGAGATCCAGATCCTTATTATACTACAAGAATAATGCTTAATTTTGATAGAATTTTTTGACAAAATATAATTTTGACGGAAAGTATACAATTTTGATGGGTATACTATTCACACATATCTCAAGATATATTTTGATCGAAAGTTGATGAATTTTGCCAGAAAAACCATCAAAACAAAAATTACTGTTGAGTTTTTGACGGACCTGTCAAAAAAATTGACAAAATTTTATTTTTTGCGAGTGATTTTGATGGAATCTCTCAAAATCTCATAAATCAGCCTAACTCCCCCCCAAAATAAAAAAGAGAAAGAGGGCGAAAGTAAGCATTGTTTGGATGTGTTGGATAAAATGAGGTTATTGGCCAAATTTTCAAAGGCAACTCAATATTTCAAACCCAGAGCTCAAACCCATTCCCTCCTCTTCTACCTCTCTTCTTCCCACCCACGAGCCACTAGAGTAAGGCCAGGCCGCCCACCACCAAGAATTACCTTGCTGCTAGCCACCACTTACAGCTGCGGTCGCCACCCATCACTACGACTGCTCTGCTCTCCTTTTTCCTTCCTCTATTTCGGATTCCGCAGGGCAGGAGGTTGCTGCCCCCTGTTTGTGCACCTGACCCCGGAGTCTGCCGCCGCCTTGGCCCCCTAGTCGGCTACCAGACACCGCCCCCTCTTCCTCCACCACTAGTTCGCCTCACTTTGACCCGCACCCTTCCTCAAAGGTAACACCACTCCACCCTTCTTCCAACTAAATTTCAATTTCATAATTGCATACTTTACCTAAATTAGTGAGCAATTCTGTTCAACATTAGCTCAATTATGCAAATCAGTTGTGAATTAGAGAAGCCTTGACGGAATTGATTGGGATGTAAGTAGATATGAATTGGGTAAGGTATTAATATTGATTTTGAATTTTTGATGCGGATGCAAAGTAACAATTCATTGATTCATATGTATGGTTGTTATGGGCTCATTGGTTCTGACGTGATGTTTTGATGCTACACTCTAGAGAAATTTAGGGCTTGTTCTATTTCGCGTTTTAGATAGGTAGATAGATGTAAGGAGATGTAAGAAGTTGTAAAGAGTTATAAGAAGATGTAAGGAGCTGTAAGGAGATGTAAGCAGCTGTAAGAAGATGTAAGAAGCTGTAAAGAGCTGTAAGGATGGATGTAAGGAGTTGTTGAATTGTTGAAGAGTTATATAGTATAATTTGTTTTACATTGAACGTTTTGAATGAAAAATAATAATATTAAAATAATATACTTATTAAAAATAAACAATTAATTAAGTTAATTGTACAACAATAAAATATATTAATCTCTATGAATTTGGTGAATAAAATTTCGTCCAAGATTTTTTATATGAATATTAGTTTGATCGAATAAGCAAAGTATAACCAAAAAAAAAACTTTTTTGACAAAATTGAATACAACTCTTCAATTAAATTCCTATTTTAAGTAAATAATTTTAAATATAAATAAATGTATGGTCATCTATAATAATATATATTTCATGTCAAAACTCAAATATAATTTACGTCGTTATATTATGTTTTTATGTTTATGTAAATGTTGTGTTCATAAGATATTTATAAATTTTGTATATTAGTAGTATCATTAAAAAAATATACATATTTCTGTAACTAAAATAAATGAATGTTATAGAAAATCTATGAGATGTAAGAAGATGTATGAAGATGTAAGGAGATGTAAGAAGATGCAAGAAGATGTAAGGAGATGTAAGAAGATGCACGAAGATGTAAGGAGCTCTAAGGAGATGTAAGAAGCTGTAAGGAGATGTAAGCTCTTAACTAAATCCTAAAAAATGCAAAATAGAACGGGGCCTTAGTGTCCTAGAATTCAATGGTTTGGATTGTGAAAATAGGCGATTTAAGTAGTACACACGAACTGTTTGATGAAATGCCTGAGCGAACGTGGTGTCCTTGAACCTTTACATTCTTATATTCTTTGCTCATCTGAATTGTCAATATTCTTGATTGTTTGATATTCATTATTTGATCATTAAACTTGGTTATTATCTTGTAGAATAAGAGTTATACTACTGCTTTGTTGCTGATCATTCTTCCCATTTCAGAACTCTGATACTTAATGTCATGCTTCTGATCTTGTTTTTCAATGAGAGTCGTCCCCTTTTCTGGAGCACTTTTTAGTTTTCAAGAATGGACTATGAACATTGGCCTTGCTGTTTTTGACTTTTTCTAATGAACAATAACACCTTTGCATGCTCTGTGATTTAATTAAGGTGGTTCATAGATTTTCTTTTTATAGTTTGGTTGGTCCTTCACCTCGCAGAGAAGTTAATGGTGTGTAATTGTATGGCCAGTTTCTTCGTTTGGATATATTTATACCTTTGTTTTGTGTTTGTGATCCTGAGGACAATGCAGTCTAATAACAAGCGGATGAACATCTGGAACATGTAAAAGTACTGTTAGATTTATTTCATTTTGCTGGATTACATATGTAAAGTACTGTTAGATTTATTTCATTTTGCTGGATTGCATATCCAACCATAAACATTTAGGATATCAAAAGGATTCCATTAATTTTTTAATTGGAATTTTAGGTTGTTGAATCAAGATCTTAGTAAAGGTGAATTTTTTTATTCTTTTTCATGGAAGATTATAAGAATACACGAGAATGGAGAAGACTGAGAACATCAATGCAAATTTTTTCCCTTTTTTCCCCTTTGATGAGTGCATTTATTTATCGTTGATTTCTACATTTTGTTATAATTTTTAGATAATTTTTTTGTAGATATCTTGGTTGTATTTTTTAATTTCTTTTCTCTTTTAGTGGTTTAGCTTAAGCCCAGAATAAATTACATAGAAGGGGTGAGGTAGGAGATTAGAGAAATAGTCTGTCAGTATGATTGTATGAGCATATGAGAGAAAATTGTGGGGTAAGCATATTATGTTTAGTATTTTCTATAAATATGTTCAGGACTTTGTCTTGGTGCTAGATTGTATCAATTAATTGGTCTATTTGTAAAGTTTTCATATTTTTGTCTCATAAAAATGAAGTGTATATATTTTGTTGTGATTAAGAAAAAGAATTGTATGAAGTTCAAACTTATGTTCAAAATATTTATTTCATATTTGAAATTCGAAACTTTTTTTAATATATGAACAAAACAAAATTGCTCCACCTAGCATCTTCTAAAAATAAATATTTTCTTTTTTTTTGAAATTTAAGACAGATATGTGATGGATTTTTTGATAGACCCCGTCAAAAATTGTGACGGAAAATACTACTTCCGTTGCAATTTGTGACATAGTCCGTCAAAAATTTGTGTCAAAACTTTGACACCAATCTGATATATCAAATCTCTGAAATTGTGACGGGTTATCTTCTTCGTCAGTTGTAATTTTCACTGATTGTTAGTCCACCAAAATTTTTCTGGCAATATTCTGGACGAATCAGTCGAAATATTCATTTCGATCAATGGTTTTTTAATAAATATAATTTCCGTTAAAATTTTCATTAAAAAGTCACTTTTTCATCAAAATATTCACTTTTTTCCCGCCAAAAAAAAAAAAAAAAAAAGTCTCATTCTTGTAGTACAGTGATCATCACATGCATGCAGTTGATTGGTGTCACCTTGTTTGAAAAATTGACGGTGTGAGATCAAGCGATTGCCTCATCCTTTGACTTTGGATTCTATTTCTTTCACATCAAAATGCCAGAATTTCCTTACGTAAGTAGCATTAATATGCGATTAACATATGTCGACTCAAATTTTGTCCATGCAGCGCCCGGTCTCGCGAGCTGAGGAGCCGAGCTGGCGTGCACGTGGGCTGAGAATTGAAGCACAGCAAGCGGCACGTGAAGCGAGGCTCGAAAAGGCGGCGAGTAACTTGTCAATTGTTTTTTGTCAAATAGCGGGTCAAAAAGGCAAAATTCTACCATAATTGATTTTTTTTTTCAATTATGATAATTGGCAAATCTCAGCCGTTGCTGCAAAATAAGTCAATCTGAACCATCGAAACTAGTAACCCACAACCTGCTGTTAAGGTGAACCATCCTCTATCTTCTTTCATACCTGCCCTGTGTTCTTTTTGATCAAAATCCCTGAGCCATAAACACTGGTTGTTGTAACGGATGTCAAAGCTCCATCGCATCCGTCTCGACATAGACGCTAAGCCAATTAATTTTATTCCTCTTGAACGAGCTTTGTTTGTCATGGTTTTTTTGGCATTTCCAGGATGTTCGGGTTCTTTGTCGGAGAAAAAATACTAGGTCATAATTGTTTATTCTCCAAGTTCTAATGTATTTGGACTTCTAAAATTTATTACTTTGCTTGTAGTCAAGACATTATTGATAGTCAAATTTAAATCAATTACATTCACCGGTGCCCATTTTCTTTGGATATTTGGATCTGTATAGAAATTACCATTCTTGATGTATGCTTCGAGCCTTTCCCCATCTTCATGGCTTCTTGGGTTAAAGAGAGAGAGAGACAGAGAGAAAGAGAGAAATTGGCATTTGCCACATTGTTGATGTATGATCCAAAAAAAAAAGGGACGGAGTTGAGGATGGTAATGGGATGAATTGATATGGGTGTGGAAAGTAAATATGGAATTTCGTCTGTGTATTTGAGACAGAGACGAAGAAGAAGAAGAGGGGACGAGGGCTCAGAACACCCAAAAGACGTCGGGTACATGGATGGTGAGGAGAGAGAAAATAGAATATCATATATATGATAACTTGCTAAAGCACCGACTCAGATTTTTTTTTATCTAAAATCAATCTCTTACAATAGATTTAACTGTAATAGTTGAAAAAAGAAATCAATCATGATAGAATCTTCGGTCAAAAAGGCATCGTTTTGACCTGTTGATGTCCACTTTTTGTTTATTATTATATTACCATTAGCAGGAGGCAAACAGAGGTTGGGAGGAATTAGTCGTAGTGCAACTACTATTTTGCGGCCCAAAATATTTTATTTTTGGTTGGTTTACTTTATATTGTCTATAAATGGGACTCATTTCCCACCAAATTAACACACATAAATCTGAAATATTCCCTCTCTAACAAAATTGTGAGCAATATTTGAGAGTTGTTTCATCAAAAAAGTAAAGAAATTTTTTTAAAAAATCAACCTCTTGTATTGTTTTTTTTAAAAAAAATTAAGAGCCTTTAATTAGTTGTGTACCAAATTATTATGTGTAAATTATTTTTTACAAAAATAATAAAGTCAAATAACAAAGCAAAATATAAAACTAAACTAATTAAGTATGTTTAAGCGTGAGATTTATAGGTATTGTTTTATTTAATGAGTCAAAATAATGAGTTTTGCATTAAAAAAATGGAGGTTTGTAAGTCAAAAAAATTGACTTAAAAGCTAATGTAGAGGATATAAATCTTCACTAATAAGCCAAAAAAACAAAGCATTGCATATACTTTAAAAGCAATCAGTTACTTCGATGATCTGATTGTAAAATTTTTCATTACGTTCAAGTATTCAACACATAACCATCTCTTTTTTTTTTTTTTTTTTTTGATTGGTCATGCTTATCAAATATGAGGGAACGGTTTCCGGACCTATGGTAATTGCCAAAGGCTTGAAGCTGTTTGACTCCAACAGTGAAAAGAAACCCCCCCAAAAAAAAAAGAATTAATTTTTGAGGAAATTTTTCTAAACGTTAATAGTTAAATATTGCACTGTACTTTCTTGAGGCTAAATACTTAAGTAGTTTCCAATAGAAAGATTAAGCTTTAATTATTCTTTGTTTTTCTTATATGTGTGCCGGTAAAATTTCACATTTAAATAAAAAATACTGTGGATTATAAAATTATTATTACAAGATCTCAATGCCTTTTTTTGGTGAAATATTCAAATATTTGATATGTAGCAACAAAATCGTTTCATTCATTTTCACATGAAGGATGTAGATGAAATAATATTTGGTAAAACAGTATGTTAGGAATAATATCAAAGTAACAGTATAGCGGAAGCAATAGGATGAATTAGAAATTCAGAAATCAAGTGAATAACAGAAAACAGAAATAAGAAGACAAGAGATTTAACGTGGAAAACCCAAATCGGGAAAAAACCACGGACGGCGACAGCACCAGAACAATTCACTATGAGCAGGAAGAATACAACACGATCACAATCACCACAGTGATTTGATCTAAGAGCAGAATTACAACCTCTCTATTGTAATCTCTCACAAAGTACTTCTACCTCTCAATGTATGTATGAGTACTGGAGATCAGGAGTTATTTAGATCCTAACTTGACCCCCTTTATATAGGGTCTAAACAGTAGGGGTTTTCCCTTTAAAGTAGAACCCTAGCCGCCAGGAGGAATCCCCTTCGGAGACAGAAACCCTAGCCGCCATCCGAAAGAGGCGGCGAAAAGACACGTGGCACGACCGTGCTACGTGGCACGGTCACCCAGTGCCACGTGGCACGGCACCCCCGTGCCAATTTTCTGCCCCTGTCGGCTTGGTGCTCCTTCGTCGTGGTACGCCCGTGCTCGCGCAGCGTCGTCCCACTGTGCCGGTACTCGAATTTTGGGTCATAAAACCCAACAATCTCCACCTTGGACCAAAATCTCCAATCACTGCTTTCTGACTCCGTCATCGCACCCCGAAGGGTGACGCCCCTCCCAAGGGGCAATACCCCGAAGGGCGCTCAAATACTGCGAATGCCAACTGAGTCCAAGCAATGCTTGAACTTGGCTCTAGGAGATGACTTATATGAACTTTCCTTCATATAATCTGCCACAGTAGATGCCTGCAAGACATAGAGGCCTCCTTGCCTCAAACCCTTCAGCAGAATCCTACTGCCCTTTGAGACCTTCAGAATTCCACCTTCAGCTGAATATTTGCACCCTTTGGATTCAAGGGTGCCCAACGAGATGAGGTTACGCTTCAAGTCAGGAACGTGATGAACATTCGATAAAGTCCTGATAACACCATCATGAGTCTTGATTTTAACAGTCCCGATTCCAGTTACATTACATTGGGCATTATTGCCCATGTGAACAACAGTTGAGTCAACTGGATCATATGTTGAAAACCAATCCTTGTGAGGACACATATGATAGGTACACCCAGAATCAAGAATCCAATCAGAATCGCTCCCCCTTCAGTAGAGGTAGCAAACAGAACGTCACCATCAGAATCAGATTCAGCAAATGAAGCTTCAGCAGGCTCCTGAGAATTATCTTCCTCTTTCTCCTTCTTCTTTTGCAGTTTCCAGCAGTTAGCAATAATATGACCCAATTTACCACAGTAATTACAGGTCTTACCAGCATGAGGATTTTTAGACTTAGAACGGTTCTTACTCCTATTACCGTTCCCCTTTTCAGTTGCTGTACCCCTTACTGCTAATCCCTCAGCAGAATCAGCATGAATGTCAAGATCAAACTTCTCTTTAGACAACAGGTTTGACTTAACATCTTCAAACGATATAGTATTAGAATTACTATATAGCATAATCTCCTTAAAGTGTTTATAAGAAGGGGGTAACGACACAACAAGTAAAATAGCCTTATCTTCATCCTCAATTTTCACATCTAGACTCTCCAAGTCAACAAGAATAGAGTTAAACTCATTCAAATGCTTTTGGACAGGGGTACCTTCAGCCATACGAAAGGTATACAACCTTTCCTTCAAACGGATCTTGTTGGCGAGACTCTTCGTCATGTAGAGTTCCTCCAGCCGAGCCCAAAGATCCACCGCAGTTGTCTTATCAAGCACCTCTCGCAGGACATGTGGTGCCAAGCACAACTGTATGGCTGAAACCGCTTTCAGCTCCAGTTCCTCCCATTCGTCCTCCGTCAACGACCCACGTCTCTTCTTTACATCTTCAGCCCACTGTTCTTCTGTCATCTTCTCGGGTTTTACGTGAGGTCCCTTCAGAACCTTTACAACCCGTGCTGAATGAGAACTGCTCTCATCTGCACCTTCCAGAGATTAAAACTAATCTCCCCATCGAATTTCTGAATATCTACCCTCATGATAGAAGACATCCTATAACCAGAACTCTGATACCACTTGTTAGGAATAATATCAAAGTAACAGTATAGCGGAAGCAATAGGATGAATTAGAAATTCAGAAATCAAGTGAATAACAGAAAACAGAAATAAGAAGACAAGAGATTTAACGTGGAAAACCCAAATCGGGAAAAACCACGGACGGCGACAGCACCAGAACAATTCACTATGAGCAGGAAGAATACAACACGATCACAATCACCACAGTGATTTGATCTAAGAGCAGAATTACAACCTCTCTATTGTAATCTCTCACAAAGTACTTCTACCTCTCAATGTATGTATGAGTACTGGAGATCAGGAGTTATTTAGATCCTAGGCTTGACCCCCTTTATATAGGGTCTAAACAGTAGGGGTTTTTCCTTTAAAGTAGAACCCTAGCCGCCAGGAGGAATCCCCCTCGGAGACAGAAACCCTAGCCGCCATCCGAAAGAGGCGGCGAAAAGACACGTGGCACGACCGTGCTACGTGGCACGGTCACCCAGTGCCACATGGCACGACCGTGCCACGTGGCACGGCACCCCCGTGCCAATTTTCTGCCCCTGTTGGCTTGGTGCTCCTTCGTCGTGGTACGCCCGTGCTAGCGCAGCGTCGTCCCACTGTGCCGGTACTCGAATTTTGGGCCATAAAACCCAACACAGTACTATAAATTGTGTGGTATCAATGAAATAATGACTCATCCCATAATGGGAACCTTACGGTATTTTTCTATTAAGAGTTGTACAATATAAAAATATATAAATATCCCTAATACCGTATCACATCCTTCCAATCTGATCAGGAGGATGCACTGCACGGATAGATTGGACTTAAGAAATAAAAACTGCTGAGCAGACAAAGCCTCAGTGAAGATGTCAGCAATCTGTAATTTGGTAGGGATATAACGTACAACTAAATCACTAGCAGTAACTCTTTCCCGAGCAAAGTGGTAGTTAACAGCAACGTGCTTACTGCGATCATGCAGAACTGGATTAGCAGTCATATACATAGCACTGACATTGTCACAATGCAGGTGAACCACAGCAGCAATGGTAACACCTATATCATACAATAATTGCGAATCCAGATTGTCTCAGGTACCGTGTACCCAATGGCACAATACTCTGCTTGAGTAGAGGACTTGCGAATAGTGAGTTGCTTCTTGGACCTCCAGGAGATGAGATAGGAACCAAAGTAGATAGCGTAGCTGGTAGCTAAGCGATAAGTATCCTTACAACCAGCCCAGTCGGTATCAGAATATGCAATGACAAGATTAGATGCTACAAAATGGTTGAAGTTGAAGACCATGATCTAGGATGCCTTGTAAGTAGCTGAAAATATGCTTCACAACAAGAAGGTGAGTAGTGCAGGGAGTATGCATAAACAGGAAAACTGCATGGACTACAATGTCAGGCCGTGTCACAGTGAAATACTATAAAGTACCTACCATGCTCATGTACTTATTAGGATCTACAAGCAATTCATTATCAGTAAGGGATAAAGTGGTTCGAGCAACAGAAGGAGTTCTAACAGGTTTGCAAGTATGAAGCTGAAATTTATGAAGTAAATCATCAACATATTTTCATTGCAAAAGAAAAAAACTCGGAAGAATTCCAAACCAAGACGCTAAGAAAGTAATGCAAATCCCCTAAATCTTTCATGCCAAAGATACGTCATAAAAGAGTCATGAATGAGGTGAGCATAGGTAAGGAACTGCCAGTTAGAATAACATCATCAACATACAAAAAGGCAATTAAGGTATGACCACCAGTGCGAAGAACAAACATGGAAGGATCAATGTTTCTACATGTAAAACTATGAGATAGAGAGAAACTGCTAAAACGATGAAACCAAGCTCGAGAAACTTGTTTAAGCCTGTAAAGAGCCTTTTTAAGTTTGCAAACATGGTGAGGGTAATCTAGATGAACAAAACCAGGTGGTTGTGTCATGTAAACAACCTCAATGGGATGCCTATGAAAAAACGCATTTTTAATGTCTAACTATCGAATAGGCCATTTAGAAGTGAGGGCTAACAAGAGAATGAGACGAATGGTGGCAAGTTTAATGATAGGGCTTAATATTTTATAGTAGTCAATATCTGCTTGCTAATGAAAATCATGGGCTAGCAACCTGGCTTTATGTCTGTCCCCAGTGCCATCAGATCAATGTTTAACTTTATATATCCATTTACAATCAACCAAGTTCTACGAAGGATGAGATGGAACCAATTCCAAAGTATCATTAGTCATTAAAGCATTAAACTCTTCAGCCATGATATGTTTCCACTTAACATGTTTAGACGCTTGAGAAAAGGAAGTGGGCTCAGGCTCGACAAGACACATAGACAAGGAGACAACAGATTTGGGCTTATATACCCCTGACTTGCTTCGAGTCTGCATAAGGTGGAGATTTGGGGCCACGGACGAAACATGGGCGACAGCTAACACACTTGCAGGCTGGAGAGAGATTAGGTTAGAGAAGACACACTAGTGGGATGGGTTGCGACAAAAGCGAGATAGTGCAAGGGGCGCTGGGCTGCGCTAAGGGCAAACTTAGAGAGCAGGCTAGGGAGGCCTCAAGAGATGCAGCAGAGGACAACATAAGAGTGGGCGAGCACGACTCATAACGTATGCACACGTAAAACAGACTAGGCCTGCCCAAGTGGACTAGGAGACATCGAAGGAGGTGGGAATAATGGGCCAGATGTGGTGGGCTAGAAAACTAAACAAGATGATGCTAAATAGAAGACTTGGAGCCCTAGTTGAGTAGCGGTAAGGGCCAAGAGTTCATCAATGTTAAAGGAAGGTGGTTTAAGATGAGAAGGTGCATATTGTGAGAGTACTTAAAACATAAAAGAATTTTCATGAAAACTTATATGATGACTAAGATACACATGGTTGGTGAGAGGATCTAAACATTGATACCCATTGTATTTGGTTAGTATAACTTAGAAAAACATAATGAACAGATCATGGATAATTTGTTTGAAGAACTAGCCATGAAATTTGAAAAACACGAGCAACCAAAAGTTTTAAGGAACTAGTAATTAGGCACTTTGTTGAACAAAATTTCAAAAGGAGATTTATCGTTAAGTGTAGTTGTAAGTAGGCGATTCAAGGTGTAGGTAGTGTTATATACTGCATCCAACAAAAAAAGCACAGGCATAGAAGCTTGTATCAAAAATGACTTGGCCGTGTTAACAAGGTGTCTATGCTTTCATTCAGCGACACCATTTTGTTGTTGGATATCGAGGTAAGACTTACGAAAATAAATATCATGTTGTAGAAAGTAGTCTTGCATGGAGTAGTCGTCAAACTCCCTTCCTCTATCACTTTGAAATATTTTTATTTTTTAGTTTAAAAGATTTTCAACTCAAGCTTTGAAATTGCAAAAAATATGATAGACTTCTGGTTTCTTTCTCATGGAACAGATCCATGTGTAATGAGAGAAGTCATCAATTAAAGAAACATAGTACTTGTAACCCTTATAAGATAGCAAAGGCAATTGCCAAGCATCATAATGAGGTAACTGAAGCGGAGCGTTTGCACGATTTTTCACTAAATCAAAAGGAAGCCTATGAGACTTTGCCACATGATAAGTCATACAACTATCATGAAAAGAGGAAGTAAAGTGTAAAATTTTTTGTTTCTTAAGAACATCTAACACACGAGCACCACAATGACCTAATCGACGATGCCATTGATCTCAAGAGGAGCTCAAAGCAACACAAGCTAGAACGGGATGGCCAACAAGAAGGCAAAGAGGATAAACATTGCCAGCAGTAAATGCCCGCAAAAGGACTTCAGCTGTGGTTTTGTCCTCTATACAAATAGAAGTAGACTCAAAACTATGCGCAGTTGTTGTCATGACAAAGCTGATTAATGGAAGTAGATTATGATGACGATAAGGAAGATGGAGGACATGTTTAAGGTGCAATGGCTTATTATTGAATAAACAAATTTTGAAAGAAGCTTACCATCTTCAGGTGTTATATGGGATGCTACAGCCAAGTCACGATACCAGATTTGGTCACCAACATCGACGGGATTAAAGGTAGCGTATATAGAGAGCACTGGTTGCTGATGCGGCTAATACCTACAAGGACAGGCATTAGTAGAATAACCAGGAGCCTATCAAATTTGACAGACAGTATTGGGATGAGGGACTAAGATCCTTTTTGATTGATTAGTGCCTACGAGTAAAGTGTTAGTACAGGAAGTAGAAGCACAATAAGTATCAAACGATGAAATAGCATAGTCACATAAAATAGTGCCAACAGGCATACTTTTTGGGGTTGATGTCTGATTCTGATTCTGACTAGACTATTAGTTGTTACGATTGTTACCACCTCTGTTATTACGCCATTTTTTGCCACGCCCACTATGATTATGATTGCAGACACCTCCTTTACCTTTGTCGTTGAATGTCTGATTATTATCGTCGTTTTGACCACCTCTTTAATCAAAGACCCCAGTAGTGACAATGCCCATGAGACATGATGAACAGGTAGCTCACTATCTTGTTGAGATTTTGCACGTTGTTCATAAAAATTAACTTGGTGTGCAAGTCATCAAAAGAATGAGGTCCTAGCAATAAAGAATAAGCGGTGGTGTATTCGCGATAATAACACGATAAGCCAGATGTGGCATACTGAAGTAATTCAAGATCTAAGATAGGAGATTGAGTAACTACCAAAGAGTCTGCAATAGTCTTGATCTGACGAAGAAACTCATCCATAGATTGATCAGTAGCCTTAGACATATAAGTGACATCTACTTTAAGTCAAGTGCACATGCCAAACTTACAGTGTTAAACCGAGATTGCAAGTGCTGCAAGACGTGGAAAGAGTGTGGAATAGTACGTACATCACTCAATGTATCTTTGACGATGGTGGCAAATAACCAAGCACGAACAAGCTAGTCCACTCATAACCAATAGGCATGCGCTAGGTTGGCTCGAGAGGCCGCTCAATAAGAATATGGGACGGCGACTGCGGAACAAAACCATCTAACATCCCATCAAGTTGATGAAGGATCGCGAAAGAGGTAAATTGAGTACGTCGTGCAAGGTAATCATCAACTAATGTAAGAGTAGTGGTGACATATGTAGTAACATTCACGATCAAATAGAGGGAGGCAATGACGGAAGCCCACCAAGATCAATTATGGAGGCACTATCATCGAGCATACAGAAGTATGCTGAGAACTGATAATGTAACCAAGAGAGGCATAGGTCGTATACGTAGAATGAGACATGACAGGAGACGAAGATCCACAGACAGTCGACATAATAATAGTAGGTTGCGCAGCAGGCCCTGACACAACTGGAGAGGAGAACACCGAGAAAGGATGAGAAGAATAGTACGGTGGAGGTAGTGCTGGCGGAAAAGAGGAGTGTAAGATTGGATCTTTAGTGGAGAATTAAGTTGGAGTCACAAGTTCTACATCATAATGGTAGAGGCTTGGGAGACCGGAGTACTGGAGCCATGAGGAACTCCATTAGAATCTGCGATTGGGAGAAGAAGGGCTCATGGCTACCGAGAGATGTAGCGAACGCTGCTGCAATTCAATGCTTGCGGGAGAAGGAAGCAAGCGGCCAGGGCTTCTTGCCCGAGACCTAGGGTTAGCTCCGATACCATGCGCGATTTAATGAAATAATGACTCACCCGATAATGAAAGCCTAGAGGTATATTTATATTAGGAGTTGACCCTATCATAAATGTTCTAACATGATGCATACCCGTGTTTCATAAAATTAGTCAAGCTTTACTCAATGAACGACATTTTTGAAAATATATAATATAGGCAAATAGGCAAAATATATATATCAAAAAATATGTATACTAAAACAAAGTGAGAATGAATCTATTAAACGTAGCAGCAATGTGATCAACATCAGCACTAGTGATCTAGTGCTAGAATAGTACCCTACCATGGTACAAACTCGAGTTTGATTCCTAGCTGGTGCAAGCCAACAAGCTATGACGATAATTGTGCCCAATAGCGTGGCACGTAGGGTCTGCTACTTTAGTCCTCATTTAGGATGAAAACATAGGGCACTCTAATCTTGTTCATTTTTTCCCCAACCAACTTCTTTTTCACCAATATTTAGAAACTTTGATGAGTATAGCATGGTTAAAACAATAAACAACCCAGAAGAGGCACTCAGTCAACAACAATACAAATGAAAACAGCATAGACATACACAATCGACAAAGGAACTGAAGGATTCAACACCTCATATACAGCTACAAACGTAAAACACGGATAGATCTAATGAAAATTTTGGAGCCTTAATTAAATGAAATGTGAGTTGTCTATATGCGTATTAGGGTGTCAACTTTTTTTTTTTGTTTGGTATAAGTATTTGAGGTGAAATTAATAGCCTGAATAATGAGGTTTTAGTTCAGCAAGCTGATCAAATTAATCACAATTAATTTAGAAGCATCATATATAGATCTAGATCGACGCAATTAAATTTGCCACGCCGAAAAACTGAGGTACCCAATCTCCTTATTCACAGTTGACATCAAGTGCAAACCCCTTGGCCCTCGTCTTATGATCAAATTGAGCACTTCCTAAATTAGGATGCCTCAAAGGCCCCCTTTTATTGGTCAACCAATTGAACCAACCTTGCAACACTTTCAGCTAGGCCCCTTTGGATGCCTCCAGTAGGCATATAAAAGGTCTGCATCTTGTAGAGAGATCGTTGTGGGTCCACCCAATCGAGCATTGCCTCTAACTCATGTCCTATTGACCTCTTTGCAGCTTTCACCATGTGATCACCCTGGCAACCAAGCAACAATCAGGAATCAAGTTAGAATAGAACAAGGGGTTACGTTAAGTTAAATCTTTCACCATGTGATCAACACCCTGGCAACCAAGCAACAATCAGGAATCAAGTTAGAATAGAACAAGGGGTTACGTTAAGTTAAATATGCTTAGTAATCCAATAATTAATTTCATGATAATAGTGAAATGAGCTTTGACCTTAATGGCATCTACAGTTAGGAGCAGAACAATGATCTTCTCTGAGAATTTTTGACGTTCTTCAGCATCATGGGCAATTTGGCTACGATAGGAGAAGTTATGAAACAAAACCCTCAGCTCCTTTAACTTGGACCTTGCAACTGCAAGCTCTCTGAGGTCACCAAGGGTTTGAGATCTACATGCCACGTAATCTCTATAGGTCAGTTGGTTCATGGCAGCTGCTTTTTGAGCTGATAATTCATTTCTTTTTCCCTTATCCTTGGCTGTTAGTGCTCTTTTAGCAATAGCTTTTTTCTACATAATCCCCTCTAAAAAAAGGAAGAAAAGTCATCGGCTGAAGTATGTCAAGGGCTATTTCTCTGTGAACTAAACATACAGAAGCAAAATAGGGATCCAGTTTGCTGCAAACTCTCATAAAGCCAAATTCAATGTGGTAAGCCCAAAAACAAGCCTAGTGTAAGGTTAGAACTTATAATACCAAATTATAATAGAGAACGGTTAATTGAATACTAACTTACAAAAGAGGTCATGACTCTTAAGCAGCTTCGATGAATATGTCAAAATGCTCCAAGATACTAGGGGGTTAGCCCTAGTATGAGAAAAATCGATAAAGTTGTCATTGTGTTCCTACTCCTCTAGTCATATGGATGCTAACATTTGTAAGGGGGAAGATGTGCAGTGGAGATTTACAGGGAGTTTATGGGTGGCCCAAGACACAGACACTACAAGAATCCGGTCCATTTGAGACCGAAATTAAAACCGGTCTCTGATTTAGTTTGGAGACCGAAATCAGAGACCGAAATATGTGGTATCCAATTACTTTCAGTTTGGAGACCGAAAATTACTATTCGGTCTCTACCTGAGACCAACATAAATTTCGGTCTCAGAATTTGGAGACCGAAATATTATGCGGTCTCACCTAGAGACCAAAATAATATTCGGTCTCAGATTTTAGAGACCAACAAAAATGTCGGTCTCCAATTTGAATTCTTTGGAGACCAAATTAATTGCCGGTCTCAGATTTCGAGACCAAAATCTACACCCGGTTTCAATTAGAGACCAAAGGATTTCGGTCTCTGTTTCGGTTCAATATTCCAGAAGCATCTGGTTATTTCAGAGACCGAAATCCCTTCATTGGTCTCAAAAAAAGGTATTACTTCAGAGACCGACCTTTGAAATCGGTCTCCATTTGAGACCAATTACAAGTTCGGTCTCCAACCACACAAAGTGTTTGTAATTTTCGGCTTA